>JABTTQ020001389.1:0-50000 GCA_016081115.2 Rehmannia glutinosa
TGTTGGGCTAATCTTTTTAATCCTAGGGCATAATTAAAATTGTGGATTTATGTTAAATCTATATTGCTTGTTTTCTTAATTGGTTTATGTGTTCTATTATATGAATTCGAATGCTTATTTCTTGTATTTGATCAATAATTTGCATGTCATATTTGTTAGTTCATAATTTGGGAGATGAGTTCTAACAAACGAATATCGAGTTCGGACATAAACAGGTGTAACGTGTCGGGAGACCTACAACTGTTTGTGGAGAGTATATTCAATTCAAAGACCTTTTGGGAGTTAATAGTAATTGTAATGTGTCGGGAGACCTATAATTTTTATTAATCAACTATTCATGCGCCACCCGGAAAGGGGAATAAACTAATTTAGGATTTATACAATTACTAATATTTTTACTTGTTAATTTAGGATTAGATTAGATAATAAATAAATTTCTGATTTTCGACCGCTTCAATAAAATTAGAATATGATATTTGCTATAGCCTAAGTGTATCGTATTCAATCCCTAAGGAATACGACCTTACTCGTCATTATTTGTTAGCTACATTGTACACTTGTAGTATAATGAAAAGATTTTCCGATCAAATTTTTTACGTTGACCAAATGGTTAATTATGAACAAAGCAAAAAGCATTGACCCGTTATTTTAATTTTGCATTATGCTAACATTAAGCACTTTCATGGTTAGTAAAATTTCCAATCAAATTCAAAAACATATGTGTAGAGTGTGAGAAAAATAGAAGGTTTAATGGTAACAATTGTTTGGTTGCACGAACTTGCAAGTGTGAGACGTCTACAAAATTCAATGTTCACATGTAGTGATCTAATTCAAAACAACATCACGTGTTTTCAGGAATTCTAAATGACAACTTGAAATTAAATGTTGGTGTATCAGTGATGCTAATTCGAACACGGGTCAATTTTCAGGATCATGTAAAGATTCCTTTCAGAACTAATATTGGGAGTAAAATATCTATTTTACGTATTATATTAAGCCCGTCAGATAGATAGAAAGCAAAGATTGCCATTTAGATTTCAAAGAAGACAATTTTCACTTATTGATTATTAGCCATGACTACAAATAAAAGTCAAGGTTAAATACTTTCCTATGTTGGTTTGTACCTACCATGTTCAAAATTCAGTCATGGTCAACCTTATATGATCATGGCAAGAGTTAAAAGCATAAATATTTTGAAAATTCTTTGTTTTGACAAGGACGGTACACTTGAAAATAGAACAATTAATGTAGTTTACAAAGAAGCTTTTTCAGATTTGAAGTGAACAATTTGTATGATACTCGTCTAAATTTTGAATTTCTCTTTTTACTATTTCTAATTAGTATTTTGGATCTTCTATAACTAGAGTTGGCAATGAGTCGGGCCAGGATGCCGGCCCGAGTCCACCGAGTTTAAAAAAATGGGTCGTGCCGTGAAAATAATTAGCCCAATCCAGTTGTGCATTTTGTACAAAACTATTGGGTTGGGTTAAAAATCGAGTGATCTCGGTCCACGGGCCAATCAGGTCAAGCCAAATAGGCCCATTTTATCGGGCATAAAATTGTGGCCTAACTTAACCCAAACCTCGAGCCGTTCGGGGCAGCCCACGGTGTGGCCTGCGTTTGCTAGCTCTACCATAACTATCACAAATAAATTTGCGACACTAAAATTTTGTCTTTTGGCAAATCACATGTAACATACGGGTGCATTCTATTATACTATGTTTCTCAACATATTTAATTTCAATTTGGATCATCTAATTTTTAATTCGGTAGTTCATACACATGTACTTCAAGTGTATATATATTTAAGAGAATAAACAAATTGAAGGAATAAGGAAATATATACCTGACACATACAATGTGAAACAGTAATTAGATAGATGATGGCTCGTGGAATAGTTGGACTTTTTTTTCCGAAACGGTAGATATATCATAAATGAATCTCAAACCAAAATTACATCCGAGGGCTAACTAGCCCCAATATGCAGAAGGGTCAAAATGAAAACCCAACCAAGGAAGCACAGGGAAGAAACTTTCCTTGAGGAAAGCCTAAAACATTGGCATAAAAAGAGGATGCAACCTCAGCCAAATGTGAAACAAAAACCACTATAAACATAAGAAAGGAAACAAGTAAAAAATCAGACTAATGATGCCATCAGTTTTAAAAGTTGGACAATTGACCATCATCTAGCCACAAGAACCTCTGCATCAAACTCCAAAACCATCCAAAAACACTCCACCAATCGCCTGTCATCACCCAAGATACCCTACTGAGACAAAACATCTCCTAGGAAAACCAAGGACACCGAAACTAGCAGCTACAAGCCCCAAGAAAAACAGATGCACTAAGAACTGAAGATAAAAAAAAAAACCTCCCTACTTCATTCAAAACATCTATCAAACAAAGCCAGAAAAAATAAAAAAACACAAGCTGCAAAAATTACAGCGCACTTAACCATTCGTTCCACTCCATGATAGCTGATTCTATAAATCACCCCTTTCGACATCCAAACTTTTTGAAACACCCACAAATTTCGAGATTTCCGAGCCACCGAGGATATAAGTTGTCAATTGGATTCTGAATTTTGAAATTTAATTTTTTCCAACTAAGCAAACTTGCTCACAACAATCAAAATATATGTTAGTTTTATCATAAATTCCCAACCACTGAACATGTGCAAGCTTCCACACTACTTGGACTCTCGAACAGTGGAACAAAAGGTGCTCCATAGTTTCCTTACTCTCACCACACATAGGGCACGCATCATCACCAGAACAACCTCTCTTGCTAAGATTAACCAAAGTAGGAAAACAGTTAGTAAAACACTTCCACATGAAGTGTTTAACTTTTTCTTTAATTTGAAGATTCCAGTTTTTTTAAAATAATAAGTTGCTTCTTGCCTTGAAAGAATTGCACTCTATTCATTTGGTTTTATACCATTGATTTGGGCTTCCAAGACTTGAGTTTTGTGTTGTTTTTGAGTATTTTGAGTCATTTGAGTAGCCAAGCAATGTTGAGAGCCAATTATATTGATTTTATAGTCATAGTAATGAATCGTGTATCAAAAGAAGTACAAACGAGCAAACAAAGAGAGATTGATTTGAAGAAACGTCCAAACGCGTCTGAAATTTCCATCACTGGCAGCGTTTCGTATTTTGGCCATAACTCTCTCTACAAAATTGATATTGAGATGATTCAAGTGGCTATGGAAAGCTAAGAGATAGAGCTACAACTTTGAAGAAGGGCTCAAAAGCAAATTCGGACATTTGGTGGGCGAAAAACCAGGCGGGCGCTGCAGCGCTCGTCCATGGAAAGCGCTGCAGCGCCAAACAGAAGCGAACGAATTGCAGGGGGACGGATGGGGCGCTGCAGCGCCAACGCCGGCGCTGCAGCGCCCGGGCGACTATGTGCACTTAATTTCTGGGCGCCGCAGAGCCCATGCCCGGGCGCCGCAGCGCCCGGGGCGGATTTTCCTATGCTAAGCCATTTTTTTCTTGGATCTTTGTGGGGTTATAAATAGATAAATGGGAGGCTTGATCTAGGGCATGAAGGAAAGGCTGGGAATACACCCAAGAACACAAGAAACACATCAATTTCATCAAGGAAGAATCAAGGGAAGAATCGGGTCGAATCGGAGCTTGAGGATTGAAGATTAATCGAGAGATTATCCATTTCCCTAAGTTTTCTCATTCTTTGTGCTTTAATCTTTCATTTTAGCTTCTTATGAAGATGAACAATTTGTCTATGAGTTGTTTATTTATAATGGGTAGCTAAACTTCTTGTGATTTTCGGGTTTTGGAAGTAGATTAATTGAACTCTTGTTGATTGTTTTAATCTTAATTGAAGTTATTATCTTGAAGCCTATTTGAGTACTTTGTTCTTATTCTTGTTTTATCATTTGGCCAATGATTTATCATGTTTGATATATTGATTCATAATTCGAGAGATGAGTTTCAATATTAGATCTTGAGTACTTGACATGAATATTTGCATAATCGAGAGGTTTGTGAATATTTGTGAGGATATTTGATCTTTTGTGCATTTGGGAGTTGTGTATCTTATGTTGAGTAGAGATACTAGCATAGATATTTCAATCTACACTTTATATACATCTCGAGATGGAGGATAAAATACCGCTGTGATCGTCTTATAGGTGTATTGATAATAACTTTGGCTTTGATTAAATCGTAAAACAAGAGGAATATTAATTGAAACCATAACCCGGGAATCCATTTCATTTCCCTTGGTAATTCCACTATTATTTTCATCTTGTGTTTTTGTGGTTATTCTTATCTTTTCTTCCACAACAATCATTCAATTTCGATCGTCTAAATAAAAATAAGGCTATCTTAGTTCAATACTTAGCGCATTAATTTATTAGTCTCTGTGGATACGACCTTGCTTACCCTATTCTATAAACTACACCGTACACTTGCGGTGAAGCTAAAAATAAGGCGAACACACTCCGATTGATCCAACTTGGCAATTTTATTAGTGAAAAGTTTAGAATATGTTGACTTAAACGAATACTCACCTTTTTTTCCAAAGTGCCAAACCATCTTATCCTTACTACCCTCCTTAAAAATGACCATGCTTTTAATCTTCAAAGCATCCTGAACACTAAAATTTTATCAATGATCTCATCTTTCCAATGACAGCCATCAGATGTGATGAGCTCACTCACCCACACATGAGAATCAACAGTTGGGTAAGAATATTCAGGCTTAAAAGAAACTGAAGATGAAATCCAAGGGGACTGCCATATCCGAACTGATTTACCATCTGAAATTGAGTATCTCACTCCTTTGTCAAGCACATACCTAGTTTTCATCCGACATCTTCAAAGCCACGAGGCATTTGACCCAACCTCAACCCCCTAGGAAGTATTTAGCTCTCAGGATTTTACTCATCAACAAATTTGGTTTACAAATTAACCTCCACAATTGTTTGGCCATTAGAGCATCATTAAATCTTTGTAATTCATGAAAACCCAACCCACCTTCCTCCTTAGGCTTAGACAGGGCCAACCAAGATTTCCAGTGAATATTCTTTTTGTCATTCTCCATAGACCCCCACCAAATCTGGATGTAAGTTGATCCAATTCCATACAGATTCCACAAGGCAACTTGAAACAGGACATAATGTACACAGGAAGGGCTTCCAACACTGATTTGAACAAGGTTTCTTTACCAACATTAGACAACATGTTATTTTTCCGATTTTGAAGTCGGTTCTTTGCAACTTCCACAACATATCGAAATGTTTCAATTTTTGATTTCCCAATAGCAAAAGGCAGTCTCAAGTATCTACTAAAAGAATGTTTCTTGATGCCTCTGAAGACAGATCCCACTTCATCTTGAGTAAGAGATGGAGTGTTCTTACTGAAAAAAACACTTGATTTATTCCGGTTAACCAACTGCCCCGAAAAAGCTTTATAATGATGCAAAATATTCATGATAAGATTAGCTTGATCAACATTGCCTTCACAAATATCAAAGAATCGTTAGCAAAAAGCAGGTGAGTCACCAAAGGTCCATTTTTACAAAGTCTCATACCATTAAAACACTTTTGTCTCACAGCTTGTCTAATTAAATTAGAAAAAACCTTAGTGATTATCAAAAAAAGATAGGGAGAAATGAGATCCCATGCCTAAGACCTTTAGATGGAATAATGAAACCCTTAGGGGTTCCATTAATGTTAAAAAAAAAAAAACAAGATGTAGACACACGACTCAAGATTCTTTGGACAAAAACAGAATTGAACCCCATTTGAAGAAGAACCACCTTAAGCCCAGCCCACTTAACCCTATCATAAGCTTTGGCCATATCCAGCTTAATAGCCATAAATATTTTTTCCCGGACCTATGCCTATTAAGAAAATGAATAACCTCTTGAGTGATCACCACATTGTCCAGAATAAACCTATCTTCAACAAAAGCTGATTGATTTTCACAAATGCAAAGTTTAAGACATTGTTTCAATCTATTAGCCAAGATTTTAGATATGATCTTGTACAAAACAAAGCACAGGCTAATAGGACGTTAATGAGAAATGGAAGTAGGATTTTTGCACTTGGGAATCAAAGTAATCAAGGTATGATTGATATTTCTCAACATTTTACTAGTTTTAAAAAGAAATTATTGCTGAGCAAACATCGAGGTTAATAGTATGCCAAAAATGTTGAAACAAGAAAGGAGACATACTATTAAGACCCGAGGCCTTATGAGGATTCATTTCGAACAAAGCCTATTTGATTTCAAAGTCTTCAACAGGCAACAACAATTCTTTGTTCATATCATCGAAATTGAGGAGGAATTCCATCAAACACTCGACTTCCAAAAGAATAACCTTCTCGGGAAAAAGGTTGGAGTAGAACTCGTAAATCAAAGATTCAATCTCAAAAGGAGAATCACAAACAAGCATCATCATCGTCTTTAGCCAACTTCAAAATATTATTTCTTTTTCTCTGTTGGATCGTAGACGCATGGAAAAATTTAGTATTCTTATCTCCCGCCTTGAGCCAATTAAGCCTAAACGTTTGCTGGCAATAAGATTCTTCTTGAGACTTCTTTTTCATCTCACCCCATTTTTTCCAATCTCTGTTTCCACCCAAACTCTTTCAGCTTCCATATCATCCTTAATCACTTCAATTTTCTGAGCTGAATTATCATTTTTTGCCTTCTATTTGAGGAGATCAACCCTACATTCTCTTATTTTTGCAGTAATTTGAAACAAAAGAGATCCCCCAACAGGTATGTTCCAGCTCTTATCAATCAGCTCATTCACACTGGCATGGCAGCCCATCTCTTATCGGAAAAAAATCCTTTTTTTGTTGCAATTTGAGTTGGACTAGAATTCAGGACCAAGAGGCCATGATATGACGCAGATTTGAACTCAAAAGTGACCACTGCCTGATGAAAAACTGAATTACAATCACATGAACCAAAAAAATGATCAAGTTTCTCTTCCACAAAACCTTCTCCAACTCTATTATTAGCCTAGGTAAAAAGACAGTCCTTCATAGGAATTTCACCCATTTTCAAATTAGCAATGAAGTTATTAAAGTTTCTAAAGTTGGTTGGACTTCTGCAAACACCCCTTTTTTCCCTCCCCACAACAAATATCGTCAAAGTTACCACCTAAGAACCACATCTTCCCCCATTTATCTTTGGCCTGATACAAGTACTGCCACTGAGATTCTCTAATTCTAAAATATGTACTTGCGTAAACAAAAACCCCTAGAAATTATTGTTAATTCTTCCCATAGTAAAAGCCACTTTAATACAAAAGTCATTAACAATAATTTGGGTAATAGAAACCGAATCATTCCAATCAACCAAAAGCCCCCTTTTCATACCAATCAACTCAATACATTTCCACCTATCATTGAGTTTCAACTTCCTGCAAACAGTCTTAATCAAAGTAAGCTTCTTCTTAGTTTCACACAAAAAGAACAATTCCGGGAGATGGAGTCTCCAAGACTACTTAAATTAGAAAATTATCGAGGGTCCTCCCAACCCTCTACAATTCTACACTATAACCTTCATTGATCACTTTGGGTTCAATCTAGGCTGGCTACCCCCACCTGGCTCGTTTCAATCTAACTTTTATTTTTCTGTTTTTTTTCTCCTTTCCGGTTTAGGCAAAACCTCTTTTCCACTATCCCCTTCGTCACATAACTGGAGTGTCCTTTTCCTTCCACATTTCCTCTCGACCTTAGCTATTTTTTATTGGATTCCTTAGCTTTTGCTTGAGAAATTGGTAACCTGCTCCATCTTTTAGGACATTGTCCAATTTGAATAGGTTCACTCCTTAAACTGGGAGTTTGATATGTCATCCAAAGGGTGTCTAAACTTTTCCTCTTCAATAGGAACACTAACCAGCTCCATTAAATCCTATTCCTCCGAGGCCTCCCTATCCATCAATATTAATCCCTGATTCAAAACTTGTAAATTTTTCTTTCCTCTTGTATCACTATCCTCTTCGATCCTCAAAGGAGACTGAATGTTTTTCCTTTATTGTCTTTATTGGATCTTGTTAGGAAATTTATTGTTTAGATTTTGATGAATGTCATGTAAAACTTAGAATAGGAAGTTGGCACCCCATTCTTGTTGTAAAATGCATTGTAATAAATAAAAATGGGTCAAGCCGAGTTAAGTCACTATGCCCAAACATGCAAGAAGACAACCGGAGACTAGAAGGAAGACTCCACCGCAAAAGGCCGAGTATGGTAAAGAAGAGTAGACGGGAACTCTATCTTGAAGAAGCGGTGAGATGCGGTGAGTGGAGTATCACCAACTCAAGAAAAGCCAAGTCTCAAGTTGAAGTGATGGAAGAGTCATCCAATGATTGGAAGTCGACTCTAAGTCACTTGGGGAAAGCAAGGAAATGCGTCAAGTCGAGATAATCGAAAAAGATCCGTTTACGTAAATCAAGAGAATTACCTAAACAAGTAATATCTCCATACTACCTTTCTCGAAGTGCTCACCCTCAAGAAGCGTGCAAAAGGAATAAACCAATGGGAAGCACTACACCGTGTCGAACTCGAAAAAGGTGAAGAACAATTCATACGAGGAAATGGCAATTCCAAGGATCGCAACAAGACAAGCCAACGATCGCAAGTGACTTTCAAAAATAAGCCTATCTCTTCAACGGGCAGATTTTTGAAAGATCACTATAAAAGGCCGAGAAATAACTTTGAGAAAAAGGGTAGACGTAACCAAAAACGTTCAAGCAATTATTAGAACCGAAAACCCGAAATATTCTCAATCCTCAAGCCTACACTACGAAGAACATCAATCCAACACTCACTGTGAAGGAAAGATAACTTCAATCGAGTTGAAGAGGAAAATCTTGAAAAATCAAGGGGTCTACATTCCTCGAAGGATTGTAGGAAGGTTCAAGGTCGAACCAAGTCTTGAGCTTTTGGAGGGCTTCGTGATCAAATCCAAAGAGCTTGAGCAAGTGAGTTGTAGTAGCAAGGTGCGGCCGCCTGTGAAGAAGCCGAGTCGACGAGAAGCCGGTGAGTGATCAAGGCGTCTCGTGACCGAGTCCCAAAGGATCAAGTCATTTGTGTGATCAAGACTTGTATCCGGACTGCATTACCACTTTGTATCCGATCAATACCTAGTGGATTCCTCCAGAGTTGGAGAAGAGAGGAGTAGAAGAATTACCCCATCTTCGAACCTCTATAAAAATCTTATTGTGTCATTTACATTTCAAAGACTTTAATTCTTGCATCATATCCGCTTATTTCTCGCTAACATATTTGCTATCCATTAGATAATCTCTAAGTACTAAATCAAGCTCTAAATCTCTACTTAACCAAACTTAAGGGTGTTAAGTCTTCCATGAAAAACAAACCACGAGTTGAGTTAATTTAGACTTAATAAATTGAGTTATTCCATCACGGCTCGGTTGAGTCATTTGAAAGACTAACTCTATTGATCAACTAAATTGGTCTGTCTATCAAGGACACTGGTTTGTGTAGTATCAACTCAATTTTTAAAAGGACTAAATCAAAAATTTGGTAAGGTTTATTCAACCCCCTTCTAAACCTTACACTTACACCCCTTGGGACCTACAAGTGGTATCGGAGCGGTTGGTTCATTGAGCCTTCCGACCGGTTTCTTGAACTAGATCTCCAAACTTTTCAATGTCTCCGCTTTAGTACTTAAACTTTCAAAACTCTTTTTATCATTAAAAGTTATTATCATGGAAGCAAATTTGACACGCAACCCTATGTTCACTATTGAAGAATTTGATGATTGGAAAATTCGTATGCAGGCTCATCTATCAAAGATTACATGATGAGATGTGGATAGTGATAGAAGATGGGCTGCAAATCTTAAAGGTGAACACACTGTAAGAAGAGCTGCGCTTGAAGGTGAAGAGGATGTTGTTCCTCCCGGATCACGGCCATGGTTGAAAACCAAGAACCTGAATGGACAAATGATGACGAGAAAAAGATACAACCTGGACAATGTAGCAAGGACATCCTTTACAAAACCTTGGACAAAGCCATGTTCAATAAAGTCAAATCATGCAAAACGGCTAAAGAAATCTGGGACAAGCTAACATTGATTTGTGAAGGCTCGTGAGCAAATCAAAGAAAACAAATTATCGGTGGTCGTCTGAAATTTGAGAACTTCAAAATGATCTCGGAGAAAACCTGGATCAACCGGATGCTCGGTTCACATAAATCACCAACGAGCTATCTCGCACTTGGAAAGGAATATACACAGAAGGAAATGTGTATGAAGATCCTAAAAAGTCTTCCATTTGAATGGGAAATGAAAGTCATGGCACTAAGACATTCCATGGACCTATCAAAGACATCCAACCATGAATTATTCTCGACCTCAAAGCCTACGAGTTTGAGATGAGAAGAAAAAGACCAGGAAGAGACAGTTGTACCCAAAACAAATTTGCTCTAATTGTTAAAGATGGGAAGAGAGTTTAGGTCAAAGAAGTCATTGATCCGAAGAAATAGCCCCGATGGTTAAAAGGTTCAACAAGTTCTTCAATAAGAACTACAAGAGAGGAAAGGGCTTAATCTTCCGAGAAGACACTCGCTCCCTCCAAATCAAGGGAAGATTGGCCAACCAAGAGAACAGATCATCAAAAAGTGAATATCAAAGGGCTGAAAATCCAAGAATGGAAAGAGTGATCAAAAGGTGAATATCTATTTGAACCGTAGACAACCGTGTCACTATGCCATTGATTGTCCATATCCTGTAGTCAACAAATATAGGAATGAAGAAGAAAGAAAGGTCTTGAGAGAAAGAAGATAAGAAAAGAAAAAGGCAATGATGGTGCAGAAACCGCCGAGACAGCCAAGTCAAGAGAAACAAGTGATTCAGAGAGCAAAAGTGAAGCCGACTACTCAAGTGACTCGAAGAAGAAGCCTTGATCTGTTTGATGGCCAAGGAACAAGATCAACTCCGACCAAGAAGATGAGGTACACTCTAACTCATCAAACTCGGATTCTAGTGATAGTGATCGTGACACACACACTTCATCACCCACTCGATCTTTATGATTCATTAGGCAAAATGATGAAAGATTTTGAACACATTAAATCCTCACACACACTACTAAATGAGGAAAACAAACTTACTCAAGAGCAAAACTCAAAGTGACTAAGGAGCCGAGTACTCTAAGTCAAATAGGTGATGAGAATGAAAGTTTAAAAGGTGAAAATGCTAAGTTAATAGCGAGTAAATTGCTGCCATAGAAAAGAGGGAGAATGACCTCAAAAAATGTTATTGCCTCATTCACTAAGGCATCTAAATCATTAGATGATCTTATTATGAGTCAAAGAGAATGTGGAGACAAGACAGGCTTATGATTTAACTCCTCTTTTGATATGTCAAACTTGAGTGGAAAAAGGATCTTCAAGCAATGAAGAGTCTAAAAAATCCAAAACTCTAAATGTTGCACACACATTCACTCCAAAGAACAATTACAAGCAAACTGGCCTTGGTTATAAAGGAAAAGGAAATCGGCCAGTTGAGTGCTGAAAGGACAAAGTGAGAAGAGGTTCAATGAGTTCTCAAGCAAACTCCAAACAGAAAATACTCTGTAAAGAAAAAGCAGAGCTACCAAAAACCCTTAAAATCTATAAAAGAAGTACATATGATGGGAATGGTAGAAAATATCCAAGCCAAGCCGATTGGAATAATGTGAACTATCAAAGATAGACTTATGGAATATAAGCCCAAATGGCAAAGGCCAGAACTCAAGAAAGGCCATTCCAAAAGTATAAGAGCTTTCATCAAAGACACATATGCACCTAGGCACTACATTCAAAGACACCACAATTACCCAAAGAAGGCGATTGCCAAAACACATATGCAGCATACTGAGACAAAAGAGACAATTTGTATGAACCTAGAATCCCCAAGAAATTTGCCAAGATTAATTATGATTATGGCAGCGATAGATGGCAACCCCTTAGAGTCAAATCATTTGGCTATAAGTTGGTTGGATCATCTTACAATTCTAACCCTCAGGACCTGGACAAGTATGGGTACCTAAAACTTAATTTTTCTTGATTGCGGAGTTCAAGGAACGGCTAAGTGCCAAGGAACCTGGTATATGGATAGTGGATGTTCGGACATATATGAAGAAATAAGAAAAATCTGTCAAAATTCAAGGAAGTTAAAGGAGCAAAAGTCATATTTGGAGGAAATGAAGCTCCAGGTGAAATAAGAGGCATTGGATCCATCAAGAGGAATGGATTAGAAATCACAGATGTTGCATATGTTGAAGGACTCAACTTCAACTTACTAAGCATTAGCCAACTCGCGTGACAAGGGCTATAATGTTGGATTCAACACGGGTATATGCCAAATCAAGGATCTTGAATCGAATGAAGTTGTGTTGCAAGGATGCGAGACAAAATAACATGTATGTAGTAGATTGGTCAACCGCTACACACAAAGACTGTCTATTAGCAAAGAGCACAATTTGAATCAAGTTAGGTGGGCACAAAAGTTGAGTCACCCGAATTTCAAAACGATTAACAAGCTTGCAAGATGTAATCTTGTGGAAGGACTTCGGACTCGAGTATACAAGAAGGAGAGTATATGTGATGCATGTCGGAAGGGAAAACAAATCAAATCTTCATTCAAAGAAAAGACATGTCCATCTTCAACAAGAATATTGCATCCGCTACATATGGATCTATTTGGCCCAAGAGAACCCCGGCCAAAGATAAGTGGAAAGAAATATACCTTGGTGGTAGTAGATGACTACTCAAGATATACATGGACAATATTCATGTGTAAGAAGAAAGAAACTCTCTGTAAACTACCACACGGTGATGAAGAGGATTCAAAACGAGAAGAGCCAAACCATTATCAAAATAAGATCGACGGAAGGAACCGAGTTTGTCAATGGAATAATAACTCGATATTGTATTGAAAATGGTATTGGTCATGAACTATCTCTGCAGCAAGGACTCCACACAGTGAGAATGGAGTTGCGAGAAAGAAGGAACAGAACTCTCAAAGAAGCAAGCAAGGACCATGTTAGTCAAGCAGGTTACCAAAAAGATTTTGGGTGAAGCAATCAACACACTTGCTACACTCAAAACAGATGTATGATAAATAGACAAATGCTGCCAAGACTCCCTATGAGATTTGGACTGGAAGAAAACCAAATGTTGCATATTTTAGAATATTTGGATGTAAATGCTTCATCCACAACAATGGCAAAGACAATCTAAAGGCCTTCGATGCTAAAGCGATAAAGGTATCTTCTTGGGATACTCAATTTGAAAGCAAAGCCTACTGAGTACTCAACAAAAGGACTATGGTTGCGGAAGAATCCATTCATGTGGTATTCGATGAGCCAAATGTAAATGAAGAAGATATTGAAGAGTCGGTGATAATTTGAATCATCCAACCATCTGTAAGAGTCCCTATCTTCAAGTCAAGCCGGAATTATAAACTCGAAGATGATGAGATAGTGAATCTCAAAACAATTGGAAAATTTGCAGCTAAGTGACTACGAGAGAGCTGATCAAAGCAACACAAATTTGCTAGACGATTGAACCAGCTAACTTACTTCAACCTCGATGTAAGATGGCCGAGAGACCATCCACGAGAACTTGTCATTGGAGACATAAGAGAAGGTGTCAAAACAAGATCCAGAACTCAACAAGAAGCTATGTTCACATGCTTCATCTCATAAATAGAGCCCAATGATGTGTTACAAGCATTGGATGACACATATTGGATTCAAGCTATGCAAGAAGAGTCAATCGGTTTAAAAGAAATAAAGTATGGGAATTAGTTCAAAGACCCACACATCAAAATGTTATCAGTACTAAATGGGTGTTCAGAAACAAGATGAACGAGGAAGGTTCTGTGGTAAGAAACAAAGCAAGGCTAGTAGCCAAAGGATATTGCCAAGAAGAAGGAATAGATTTTGATGAAACATTTGCTCCTCGTAGCAAGATTGGAAGCTATAAGGATGTTTTCTTGCCTCATGACTCACAAGAATTTCATTGTATATTAGATGGATGTAAAAGTGCATTCCTAAATGGTTTATTGGAAGAAGAAGTGTATGTTGAACAACCTCCAGGATTTGAGCAGAAGACTCTTGGAGATAAGGTATACAAACTCAAGAAAGCCTTGTATGGATTGAAACAGCACCCAGAGCATGGTATGATACCTTGTCACAATTCCTAATTGAAAATGGATTCACAAAAGGAAAAGTAGATAGAACACTTTTCAGAATTCAAGACAAAAAGAGTATCGCTTGTTCAAATATATGTGGATGACATCATTTTTGGATCCACAAACAAAGAGTGTGGTGAAAAATTTCAAAACTCATGCAAAGTAAATTTTAAATGAGCATGATGGGAGAGCCGACATTCTTCCTTGGACTCCAAGTGAAACAACTGAAGGATGGAACCTTCATAAGTCAAACAAAATACACGGAGAGACTTAATGAAGAAATTTGGTATGGAGGAGAAGTCTTCGTGAAAATACCAATGAATACATCACCAAAATGGACATGGATGGATGGCAAGCTCCGTAGATCAAACAAGATACAGAGCACTTATTTTATCATTGCTCTATCTTACAAAAGAAGGTGCGGACATCACCTTTTTTGTAGGTGTATGTGCAAGATTTTAATCTGCTCCAAAAGAGAGCCATATGACAATAGCTAAGAGAATATTGAGATATTTGAAAGGAAGCCAAGAAGTTGGCTTATGGTATCCAAAGGAAGGTGGATTCAAGCTAATTGGCTATTGGACTGACTATTATTTGGATGCAGAGTTGACAGAAAGCACCTCGGCACATGTCAAATGCTAGGAAACAGTGATTTCTGGTTTAGCAAGAAGCAAAACTCAATAGCCACCTTTACAAAAGCGAGAATACATAGGCCGGGCGGCTGTTGTGCCCAAGTCCTATGGATGAGGCAATTTGAGAGACTATGAAGTTGAGAAAAAGAAATTCCAATCATGTGTGATAACACAAGTGCAATTGCAATTACTCGAGAATCCGTGTTGCACTCAAGAACAAAGCATATCGATGTCGATATCACTTCATAAGAGATCATGTTGAAAAGAAGGACATCATCTTGGAATATATCTCAACCGATAAACAATTGGTGACATCTTCACAAAACCATTATGTGAGTCAAGATTTGAAGAACTCAAGCATGAGTTAGGGTTAATTGAGCTGAGGTGACACTCAGGAGAATCAAAAGAAAAGAAATGGAACACAAAAGGAAAAAAGAGTGAACTAACAAATCAGCTAAGTAAATCACCAGATCGGAAAGACAATTTATACCAAGTCACCGAATTTGAGTCACAAAGAGGATGTGAGAAGAAGAGCTAAACCGGTGAGGGCAAAAGTCGAATCATTTATGAGCCAAGTGACAAAAATGCGGTCGTTTTGACTAAGCGGGAATGTTTTTAAGGATTACGTCAAAGATAATTATAACGTGTACAGCAAAAGCCGCACACCAAGCTTATGATTGGATATAAATCTTGTCGCATTAAATACAAGACATTAAATGCTAAATAGGCGTGCAAAATCTAAACTGTTGATCTCGATCACATTTCAAAACCACTCGCACGCCCTTTCATAAACCATACTTAAACCATTTTCGTCCCCGCTTTCTCTCACACACTACCAAAACTGTTCATTTTCTCTCTCGAAAGCAAAGGCAAAAATTTTTTTCTCAAAACCCTATCTATCTTCAAATCAATCTCTAAGTTTTCTTCGGTAAAACCCTGAAGGATTGTACCAACCTATGATTTTGTCAAGTTAGGAAAACAAATCCACACCGGGTCTACTGTGGATTTTGACGGCATGGTGAAATAGGGGTCCGATGACACCCTAGTGAAGAAAATTGCCGAGAAATTGGAAACGTCTGGGGTGAAATCATTTCGGCGTTGGAATATCCGATGACCTATGTGGAGGAGGTCGCACGCTTCTCGTGAATGCCGAGATTCACGATGAAGGGATAAAGTCATCATTCACGGAAAAGAAGCTCACCATCTCTCGCCAAGGATTTGGTGAACACCGCTCACTACCAACGGAAGGAGCATCGTAAATTAACGGTTGATGTAAACCTGGTGCTGCTTGGAAGGAAATAGCCAAGCCCGACTATACGATAAAATAGTTTACACAAAGAAACAAGAGATCTATTTGAAGGAGGATTATCACAAGTTGTTGGACATAGTTGCCAAATGTATTGACATCAAATTTGGCGGCTTTGACCAATCACAAAAGCAAATTTGATCGTGATGGCGGCGATCATTGAAGAAAAGAAAATAAACGGGGCTGAGTTTGTCTCAAAGCAGACTATGCTAGAATGTAGGGAACAAATCCTTCAAGGAAGATGGCACATTTGGAGGATCCCTCAGGATATGGCCACGGTGATTGGCGGTGATGGAGGTGAAAGGAGTCCCTCTTAGACATGGAAAGGCGTTCCATGTTAACAAGAGGATATTGATCAAACCTCTCCGGCGCACGAAGAGAGCCTACGCCAAGAGAGCCGACACGAGTGAGGGGGAATCGGTGACTCAAGATACAAATTGTTTTCCTCTCCACCAAAGAAGAAAGTTGCCCGGCCGCTAAGAAAATCACGCTCCCGCAGCAAAGAAAGTCAAACTCGCTCCCGCCCGCAGCAGAGTCACACCGCCCGCAGCCGTGTCTCCCCGCCCCAAAGAAGAAGCGGTCGAGAAGGACTCTCAACTACCTTATTCGATCGTCAAAAAGAGGAGAACTCGATAAGCCAAGACGGCAGCTCCTTAAAAGAAAACACCAAAGCACGCCCCGCCGCCAAGACTAAGAAATCGTCTCTCGAACCGTAAATCTCTGGTACAAACTAGGAGATGATGAAGAATCATCAAGCACTCCGAGCTTGAGAAACCATTGAGTCGCCCACTCACCGAGCAGATCACGGAGACTACCGGGAGAAGTAGAGTCTCCGGATACTATAGATGAAACAGCTAAGTCTTCAAGGCGATCAGCAGAGACAAACTGAAGAAATAGTTGTAGTCCGCGATTTGAGACACAAGAAGAAGTCGATAGAATTGATAGTGATGTGATGATCCTACCCCCTTTACCCGGATATTCAAAATCGTCTGCGAGAGTAGAGGAAATGGAAATTGAGTAAATCCAGGGAACATTCCAATGGCCCGAGTTTATAGAAGAAGAAGAAGATGAACTATTGAACTTCCTTGACCGACTCGTGATCCCAAAGATTGGATGAAGACAACGCACGATATCCTGCGCAGATCTTCAAGGATAAGGAGAAGGAGCGATTGGCATAGATCTTCTCATTTTGTGGAGGAGTTCCCCTCACCGACATTATCGCAAACAAACTCCCCGTGACTCGCCACTCCAACACTCGCTATATCTATGGCCGAAAAGAGAAAACTCCCCGTGACTCGCCACTCCAACACTCTGCCATTCCAAGTCATGCATGACTATGGAGGAGTTTCCCCCTCGGTGACATTATCGTGACAAACTCCCCGTGACTCGCCACTCCAACACTCTGCTATATCTATGGTGAAAAAGAGAAAACAATTGAATCGGGGATGGAGGAAGTGGAAGGAAGAATGGATGCCCGGGTTATGAACATCTTGAAACAACATGGAGGCATTCCAAAGAGACAGAGACACTTATGCCATCTCGGATGTCGGGACACGAGCCACGATCGTTGATGAATTTAAAACGCCGCATCTGGAAGGATACTTTGCGAATATGTCTATGGCTCAAGCTTGGGACTTGTATTGGGAAAAGGGTCTCACGTTATGTGAAGAAGGCGACAGAGCGTGCGACCAGGACAGACTAAACGGTCGACTCTCTCTGGTCACTCATTTGGAAAAAGAAGACCAAGACAATACACGCCAGAGGTAAAGGAAGAAGCGATGGTGGAGAAAGAGGTTTGAGACTCCAGGCATCCGCCTAAAAACATTGAATACGTAGATCCAGGCAAGAAAGGAGGGATCTCTTGGGGTGGGGCTTGACCAAATAGCAAACTTGCAAGTGGCTAAAAGTAACGCCCGAGTATGCAAAAAGAATAGAAGAAGAAAACAAGAGACAAACTCAGTTGTGGGAGGAAAGACATGAAAGATTAAGAAGAGATGAAGCCCAGGAAGGCATATGAAAAGAAGAAGAAAAGCGGTGATGATGAGAAAAAAAAGAAGAAGAGCGAGAAGATCTTTGAACAAGATGAAAGAAGGAGACAGCGAAGGAGATGAAATGTTGTTGTCCACCCCTTCATGTATTTTATGATGTAAATACATACTATGTAAGTTTTCTGCAATAAAGCTATAAATTCTTTATTCTTTTGTGTAGACAAATGTTTGCTCTGATACACCTTGTTGATTGTGTAAAAGAACAAGAATGTTAAGATCAATAAAAGGATTGATTCTCGCAAGATACATTCTATGTCAATACACTATCAGTATGTATCTTTGCTATTTGCATTTTTGAATGGTTTAAGTTTTGGCATCATCAAAAAGGGGGAAATTGTTAGGAAATTTATTGTTTAGATTTTGATGAATGCCATGTAAAACTTAGAATAGGAAGTTGGCACCCCATTTTTTGTTGTAAAATGCATTGTAATAAATAGGGGGCCAAAGCCGAGTTAAGTCGCCTACGCCCTAACATGCAAGAAGACAATGGAGACTAGAAGGAAGACTCATTGCGAGACAATGAATATGGCAAAGAAGAGTAGACGGAACTCTATCAAAAAAGCGGTGAGATGCGGTGAGTGAAGTATCAGTCAAGTCAACTCAAGAAAAGCCAAGTCTCAAGTCAAGTGACAGAAGAGTCACCTAATGATTAGAAGCGACTCTAAGTCAACTGGGAAAGCAAAGAAATGCGATCAAGTCGAGACAATCGAAAAAGATCCGTTTACGAAATTAAGAGAATTACTTAAACAAGTAATATCTCCATATCACCTTTCTCGGAGTGCTCGATCCCGAAGCGTGCAAAAGGAATGAACCAATGGGAAGCACTACACCGTGTCGAACTCGAAAAGGTGAAAGAACAATTCATACGAGGAAATGGCAATTCCAAGGATCGCAACAAGACAAGCCAACGATCGCAAGTGACTTTCAAAAAATAAGCCTATCTCTTCAACGGGAAAATTTTTGAAAGATCACTATAAAAGGCTGAGGAGTTTATTTGAGAAGGAGTGACACAAGTTACAGACCTGAACCAAAAATGTTCAAGCAATTATTAGAAAATCAAACATTCTCAATCCTCAAGCCTACACACTACGAAGAACATCAATCCAACACTCACCGTGAAGGAAAGATAAGTTCAATCGGTTGAAGAGGAAAATTTGAAAAATCAAGGGGTCTACATTCCACGAAGGATTGTAGGAAGGTTCAAAGTCGAACCAAGTCTTAAGCTTTTGGAGGACTTCGTGATCAAATCCAAAGAGCTTGAGCAAGTGAGTCAGAGTAGCAAAGGCAATTGCCTGCGGAAGAAGCCGAGTCGACGAGAAGCCACCGAGTAATCAAGGCGTCTCAGATCGAGTCCCAAAGGATCAAGTCACCGTGTGATCAAGACTTGTATCCGGATCGTTACCACTTTGTATCGATCAATACCTAGTGGATTCCTCGGGGAGTTGGAGAAGAGAGGAGTAGAAGAATTACCCCATCTTCGAACCTCTATAAAAATTTCATTGTGTCATTTACATTTCAGCACTTTAATTCCTGCATCTTAACTGTTTAAATTTGCTGATAAATTTGCTATCCACTTGATAATTCATAAGTACTAAACCAAGCACTAAATCCTTGCTTAATCAAACTTAAGGGTGTTAAGTCTTCCAATAAAAACAAAACCACGATTGAGTTAGTTTAGACCCAACAAATTTGAGTTTTTCCATCAACACTCAATTGAGTCTGTTGAGAGACTAACTCTCTTGATTAACTAAATTGGTTGTCCATCAAGGACACAGTTGTGTAGTATTAACTCTGAATATTTAAAAGGACTAAATCGAAAATTTGGTAAGGTTTATTCAACCCCCTTCTAAACCTTACACTTACACCCCTTGGGACCTACAAGTGGTATCGAGCGGTTGGTTCATTGAACCCTCCGACCAGTTCTTGAACTAGATCTCCAAACGTTTCAAAGTCCGCTTTAGTACTTAAACTCTCAAAACTCTTTCTATCATTAAAAGTTATTATCATGGAAGCAAATTTGACACGCATCCCTATGTTCACAATTGAAGAATTTGATGATTGGGAAATTCGTATGCAGGATCATCTATCAAACATTACATGATGAGATGTGGATAGTGATAGAAGATGGGCCGGCTGTAAATCTTAAAGGTGAACTGGTATAAGAAGAGTCAGAATCAAGGAGAAGAGGATGTTGCTCCCTGCACCAGTCATGGTTGAAAAACCAAGAACGAGTGGACAAATGATGACAGAGAAAAAGATACAACCTGGACAATGTAGCCAAGGACATCCTTTACAAAACCTTGGACAAAGCCATGTTCAATAAAGTCAAATCATGCAAAACGGCTAAAGAAATGGGGACAAGCTAACATTGATTTGTGAAGGCTCAAAGCAAATCAAAGAAAACAAATTATCAGTGGGTCAGACATGTAAATTTGAGAACTTCAAAATGATCTCAGGAGAAAACCTGGATCAACTGGATGCTCGGTTCACGTAAATCACCAATGAGCTATCTCGCACTTGGAAAGGAATATACACGAAGGAAATGTGTATGAAGATCCTAAAAGTCTTCCGGTGAATGGGAAATGAAGGTCATGGCACTAAGACATTCCATGGACCTATCAAAGACATCCAACCATGAATTATTCTCGGACCTCAAAGCCTACGAGCTTGAGCCGAGAAGAAAAGACCAGGAAGAGACAGCAGTTGTACCCAAAACAACTCGCTTCTAATTGTTAAAGATGGGAAGAGAGCCGAGGTCAAAGAAGTCATTGATCCGAATAAATAGCCCCGATGGTTAAAAGATTCAACAAGTTCTTCAATAAGAACTACAAGAGAGGAAAGGGCGAATCTTCCGGAAGACACTCGGCTCTCCCTCCAAATCAAGGGAAGATAGGCCAACCAGGAGAACGGATCATCAAAAAGTCTGAATATCAAAGGGTCGACAATCCAAGAATGGAAAGAGTCGATCAAAAGGCTGAATATCTATCTCGAACAGAGACAACCAGGTCACTATGCCATTGATCGCTCATACCCCGTAGTTAACAAATACAGAGAATGAATGAAGAAGAAAGAAAGGTCTTGTGAGAAAGAAGACAAGAAAAGAAAAAGGCAATGATGGTCGCAGAGATCTGCTAAAAATGCCAAGTCAAGAGAGACAGTTGATTCAGAGAGCAAGTGAAGTCGACTACTCAAGTGACTCGAAGAAGAAGCCCCGACCGCTTGATGGCAAGGAACAAGATCAACTCGACCAAGAAGATGAGGTACACTCTAACTCATCAAACTCGGACTCTAGTGATAGTGACGTGACACACACACACTTCATCACCCACGATCTTTATGATTCATTAGGCAAAATGATGAAAGATTTTGAACACATTAAATCCTCACACACACTATTAAATGAGGAAAACACCTACTCAAGAGTCAAAACTCAAAGCCGACTTGAGCCGAGTACTCCAAGTCAAATAGTTGATGAGAATGAAAGTTTAAAGACGAAAATGCTAAATTAATAGCGAGAAATTGCTGCTATAGAGAAGAGGAGAATGACCTCAAAATGTTATTACCTCATTCACTAAGGCATCTAAATCATTGGATGATCTTATTATGAGTCAAAGAGAATGTGGAGACAAGACAAAGCTTAGGATTTAATTCCTCTCACATGTGCTATGTCAAACCTCAAAAGTAATTTTGGAAAAAGGATCTTCAAGCCATGAAGAGTCCGAAAAATCCAAAACTCTAAATGTTGCACACACATTCACTCCAAAGCACAATAACAAGCAAACCGGCCTTGGTTATAAAGGAAAAGGAAAAATGACCCGATTGAGTGCGTTTGAAAAGGATAAGTGAGAAGAGATTCAATGAGTTCCTCAAAGCCAAACTCCAAATAGAAAATACTCGTAAAGAAGAAGCGAGCTACCAAAAACCCAGAAAATCCATAAAAGAAATACATATGATGGGAATGGTAGAAAATATCCAAGCCAAGCCGATTGGAATAATGTAAACTATCAAAGATAGACTTATGGAATATAAGCCCAAATGGCAAAGGCATAGAACTCAAAGCAAATGCCATTCCAAAAGTATAAGAGCTTTCATCAAAGACACGTATGCACCTAGGCACTACACTCGGAGACACCACAATTACCCAAAGAAGGCGATTGCTAAAACTTATACACGGGCATACGGACAAAAGAGACGATTGTATGAACCTAGAATCCCCAAGCAATTTGCCGGATTAATTATGATTATGGCATCGATAGATGGCAACCCCTTAGAGTCAAATCATTTGGCTATAAGTTGGTTGGATCATCTTACAATTCTAACCCCTCGGGACCAGGACAAGTATGGGTACCTAAAACTTAATTTCTTGATTGCGGAGTTCAAGGAACAGTGAGTGCCAAGGAATCGGTACATGGATAGTGGTCACTCCGGACATATGACAGAAATAAGAAAAATCTGTCAAAATTCAAGGAAGTTAAAGGAGCAAAAGTCATATTTGGAGGAAATGAAACTCCTGGTGAAATAAGAGGCATTGGATCCATCAAGACGAATGGATTAGAAATCACAGATGTTGCATATGTTGAAGGACTCAACTTCAACTTATCGAGCATCATCAACTCTGTGACAAGGGCTACAATGTTGGATTCAACATGGGTGTATGCCAAATCAAGGATCTTGAATCAAATGAAGTTGTGTTGCAAGGATGCGAGACAAAAGAACATGTATGTAGTAGATTGGTCAACCGCTACACACAAAGACTGCCTATTAGCAAAAAGAGCACAGTGAATCAAGTTGGATGTGGCACAAAAAGCCGAGTCACCTGAATTTCAAAACGATTAACAAGCTTGCGTAGTAGTCTTGTGGAAGGACTTCCGGACTAAAGATACAAGAAGGAGAGTATATGTGATGCATGTCAAAAGGGAAAACAAATCAAGTCTTCATTCAAAGAAAAGACATGTTCATCTTCAACAAGAATATTGCATCCACTACACATGGATCTATTTGGCCCGGTGGAACCAACAAAGATAAGTGGAAAGAAATACACCTTGGTGGTAGTAGATGACTACTCAAGATATACATGGACAATATTCATGCGTAAGAAGAAAGAAACTCTACAAAAACTACCACGGTGATGAAGAGGATTCAAAACGAGAAGAGTCAAACCATTATCAAAATAAGATCGTATTGAGAAACCGAGTTTGTCAATGGAATAATAACTCGATTGTATTGAGAATGGTATTGGTCATGAACTATCAAAGAAGGACTCCACAAAGCAGAATGCGATTACTAAAAGAAGGAAGCAGAACCTCAAAGAAGCGAAGAAGGACCATGTTAGTGAAGCGGGGTTACCAAAAAGATTTTGGGTCAAGCAATCAACACAACTTGCTACACTCAAAACAGATGTATGATAAAAGACGGTGACAATGACTCCCTATGAGATTTGGATGGAAGAAAACCAAATGTTGCATATTTCAGAATATTTGGATGTAAATGCTTCATCCACAACAATGGCAAAGACAATCTAAAGGCTTTTGATGCTAAAGTCGATGAAGGTATCTTCTTAGGATACTCGGTGAAAGCAAAGCCTCACTGAGTACTCAACAAAAGGACTATGGTTGCGAAGAATCCATTCATGTGGTATTCGATGAGCCAAATGTAAATGGAGAAGACATTGAAGAGTCACGATACGAAATTTGAATCATCCAACCATACATAAGAGTCCCTATCTTGAAGTGAAACTAGAATTATAAACTCAAAAGAAGATGAGATAGTCTGAATCTCAAAAACAATGGAAAATTTGCAGCTAAGTGATTACGAGAGAGCCGAAACAAGAACACAACCGCAAGACGACTAAATCCAGCCTAACTTACTCCAACCCGATGTAAGATGGCCGAGAGACCATCCACTTAACTTGTCATTGGAGATATAAGAGAAGGTGTCAAAACAAGATCCGAACTCAACAAGAAGCCATGTTCACATGCTTTATCTCATAAATAGAGCCCAAAGATGTGTTACAAGCATTGGATGACACACATTGGATTCAAGCTATGCAAGAAGAGTCAATCAGTTTGAAAGAAATAAAGTATGGAAATTAGTTCAAAGACCCACACATCAAAATGTTATCGGTACCAAATGGGTGTTCGAAACAAGATGAACGAGGAAGGTTCTCGTGGTAAGAAACAAGGCAAGACTAGTAGCCAAAGGATATTGCCAAGAAGAAGGAATAGATTTTGATGAAACATTTGCTCCTCGTAGCAAGACCGGAAGCTATAAGAATGTTTCTTGCCTATACGACTCACAAGAATTTCACCGTATATCGATGGATGTAAAAAGTGCATTCCTAAATGATTTATTGGAAGAAGAAGTGTATGTTGAACAACCTCCAGGATTTGAGCGAGAAGACTCTTGGAGATAAGGTATACAAACTCAAGAAAGCCTTGTATGGATTGAAACAGGCACCCGCAGCATGGTATGATACCTTGTCACAATTCCTAACCGTAAATGGATTCACAAAAGGAAAGGTAGATAGAACACTTTTGATTCAAGACAAAAAGAGTATACGCTTGTTCAAATATATGTGGATGACATCATTTTTGGATCCACAAACAAAGAGTGTGTGAAAAATTTTCAAACCTCATGCGAGTAAATTTGAAATGAGCATGATGGGAGAGCTAACATTCTTCCTTGGACTCCAAGTGAAACAATTTGAAGGATGGAACCTTCATAAGTCAAACAAAATACACCGGAGACTTAATGAAGAAATGCGGTATGGAGGAGAAGTCTTTCGTGAAAATACCAATGAATACATCACCAAAATGGACATGGATGCAGATGGCAAGCCCTGTAGATCAAACAAGATCTGAGGACTTATTGGATCATTGCTCTATCTTACAAAGAAGCGGGCGGACATCACCTTTGTTGTAGGTGTATGTGCAAGATTTCAATCGCTCCAAAAGAGAGCCATATGATGACTAAGAGAATATTAAGATATTTGAAAGGAAGCCAAGAAGTTGGCTTATGGTATCCAAAGGAAGGTGGATTCAAGCTAATCGGCTATTCAGACTCGACTATCTTTGGATGCGAGTTAATGAGAAAAAAGCACTTCGTGCACATGTCAAATGGTAGGAAACAGCCGATTTCCTGGTTTAGCAAGAAGCAAAATTCAATAGTCACCTCTGGTGAACCGAGAATACATAGTCATGCGGGCAATTGTGCCCAAGTCCTATGGATGAGACAAAGAATCGAGAGACTATGAAGTTGAGGAAAAAGAAATTTCAATCATGTGTGATAACACAAGTGCAATTGCAATTACTCGAGAATCTGTGTTGCACTCAAGAACAAAGCATATCGATGTCGATATCACTTCATAAGAGATCATGTTGAAAAGAAGGACATCATCTTGGAATATATCTCAATCGATAAACAATTGGTGACATCTTCACAAAACCATTATGTGAGTCAAGATTTGAAGAACTCAAGCATGAGTTAGGGTTAATTGAGTGAGTGACTCAGGAGAATCAAAAGAAAAGAAATGGAACACAAAAAGGAAAAAGAGTCAACTAACAAATCGCCTAAGTAAATCACCAGACGGAAAAGACATGACTATACCAAGTCACCGACAACCGAGTCACAAAGAGGATGTGTGAGAAGAAGAGCTAAACCATTGAGGGCAAAAGTCGAATCATTTATGAGCCAAGTGACAAAAATGCAGTCGTTTTGACTAAGCGGGAATGTTTTTAAGGATTACGTCAGCAAAATTATAACGTGTACAGGCAAAAGCTGCACACCAAGCTTATGATTGGATATAAATGCTGTCGCATTAAATACAAGACATTAAATGCTAAATAGGCGTGCAAAATCTAAACTGTTGATCTCGATCACATTTCAAAAACCACCCGCACGTCCTTTCATAAACCATACTTAAACCTTTTTCGTCCGTTTCTCTCACACACTATCAAAACCGTTCATTTCTCTCTCTCAGAAGCAAAGGCAAAAATCTTCTCAAAACCCTATCTATCTTCAAATCAATCTCTAAATTTTCTTTGACAAAATCCTGAAAAATGGCACCAACCTATGATTTTACCAAGTTAGGAAAGCAAATCCACACGGGTCTCTTGTGGATTTCGACGGCATGGTGAAACAGGGGTCCGATGACACCCTAGTGAAGAAAATCGAGAAATTGGAAATGTCTGGGTGAAATCGTTTCGATCTTTGGAATATCCGATGACCTATGTGGAGGAGGTCGCACGATTCACGTGAATGCCGAGATTCACGATGAAGGATAAAGTCATCATGTACACGGAAAGCGACTCACCATCTCTCGCCAAGGACTTGGCTGAACACCGCTCACTACCAACGGAAGGAGCATCGAAATTAACGGTTGATGTAAACTGGTCGCCGCTTGGAAGGAAATAGCCAAGCCCGACTATCTTGATAAACAGTTTACACAAAGAAACAAGAGGCTTTGAAGGAGGACTATCACAAGTTGTTGGACATAGTTGCCAAATGTATTGACATCAAATTTGGCGGCTTTGACCAATCATAAAGCAAAGTCGATCGTGATGGCGGCGATCATTGAAGAAAGGAAAATAAATGGCCGAGTTTGTCTACGCAGACTATGCGAGAATGTAGGGAACAAATCCTTCAAGGAGATGGCACATTTGGAGGATCCCTAGGATATGGCCTGGTGATTGGCCGGATGATGGAGGTGAAAGGAGTCCTCTTAGACATGGGAAAGGCGTTCCATGTTAACAAGAGGATGTTAAGATCAAACCTCTCTGGCGCACGAAGAGAGCCTACGCCAAGAGAGCCGACACAAGTGAGGGGAATCAATGACCCCAAGATACAGAAGTTGTTTCCTCTCCATCAAAAGGAAAGCCGCCCTGCAGCTGCTAAGAAGATTGTTGCTCCTGCAGCAAAGAAAGTCAAACCTGCTCCCGCCCCGCAGCAGAGTCACCGCCCCGCAGCCGTGTCTCCCGCCCCAGCAGCAGCGGTCGAGAAGGACTCTCAAATACCTTCTCCGATCGTCAAAAAGAGGAGATCCGATAAGCCAAGATGGCGGCTCCTCGAAAAAGACACCAAGACGGTCCCCGCGCCCAAGACTCGAGACGAAACTATCTCTCGAACCAGAAATCCCTCCAGTACAAACTAGAAGACAAAGAAGAATCATCAAGCGCTCCGAGCTTGAAAAAGCCGAGTCGCCCACTCACTGGGAACAAATACTTAAAAGCTATTTGCAAGCGATCGAGTCCCCAGATGTAATTGATGAAAGCGCCAAGTCTATTGAAAGCGTCGTGAGAGGCAAACTGAAGAAATAGTCAAGTCCGAGCAGTGAGACACAAGAAGAAGTTGATAGAGCTGATAGTGATGTGATGATTCTATCTCCACCTTACCCAGATATCCAAAATCGTCTGCGTGAGTGGAGGAAATGGAAATTGAGTAAATCAAGGGAACAGTTCCAACGGCCCGAGTTTATAGAAGAAGAATAGGAACTATTAAATTTCCTTGGACTAACCACTGTGATCCCAGGACTGGATGAAGACAACTGCACAGACATCATGCAGATCTTCAAGGACAAGGAGAAGGAAAGACAGGCAGAGAAAGCCGAGGCACGTGAGAAGGCCAGATCGCCTATCTCGCACACCACGAACACACACATCCTCTCCTTGATGTCTTTCTCGACATGGTGATGAGGATCCGGACAATTTCACGCCACGAGAAGAGTTGCAAATGCGCAGCAAGCATTGCACCTAATCAGAATCCTTCACGAGCAAAGATTGATGGAGGGACCAGGAGAGTCCTCGAAACACGGTGAAATTGATCCAATGGGAGTGGTTCAAACAAATCGCCACGTTGTTGTTGCCGCCACCACTTCCCCACTCACTCGGAAGAAGGCAATAAGGGACTTGGCGATGAACCGGGGGCAGTGGGGACCCCGGTCGAGCCAACCCCTATTGAAGGTGTCTTACCACCTCCCCAACGGCTGAACATTCAATAGCAACAAGGGAGGTTGGAGACGAGTGACCCCATTCCAAGTCACTCGGTGGTGCGCCACGGTGAGGGGAAAACTCCCTCCACCGCGGCAAGGTCGGAGGATCTGCGCAGATGACTTCACAACGAATCCAAGAGGCGAAGTGGAAAAAGAACAAACACTAAATGAACAACAAGTTGTCATCAACGGCTCGGTTGGCTCGTCAGATGTCTCGTGAGGTGCCAACCGCTCCGAAGGCTAATGACGCTGGCGATGCAAATGGGCACGGGAAGAAGCGAATACGGGAGTTAACACTGGCAATGAAAGTGCAATCCATGGGGTTGAGACTCCAATGAATGCCACCACGAGAAGACCCTAAGACAGTGACACTATCGAAAGGGAGGACCAAGGCCTCGCGATCGAGAGGCTATTTGGAGGTAATGAAGGCCACGGGAGGTTGAGACTTCCGGGGTAAAGAAGTCAAGTAGAGAACATCTCTCCTGCTATCATCGACCCATCCGAAAAGGAGATAAGCGCGCTTCATGATTCCCAGGATAATCTCGATGTAACCTTTCGGGATCGGAAAGGCGAAGAAAAAGCCGAGTCATCCCCCGATGCGGATCCAAAAGACTCACCATGCGGATGTTCCAAGCACGAGCAAGTCGATCCCAAGACTACTCGTCAAACCTTTAATTTTGATGATGAGCCACCAATGGAAATCTCATCATCGTCCGATGACGCTCCCGATAAGGCCGAGGACAGTCTACTCAATGGAGAAATCGGTTGAGACCAACGAAGCCGTTGAGGCAGTGAGGCTCGGCAAGTTGGGTCCACTTCACAAAAGACCCCGGTGAGACAGAGTCCATCGCGAGCTCCCAAGCCGCAGCAGGGTTCGACTCAAGAGGAACTTCACGCGCACCCCTCATCATTGAACAAATACGGTTGGTCGTGATGATTCCTTTATAGAATCTTTTCCTTCTCTCGGAGGGACCTCCGAAGAATCATAGAACGAGCTCGCACGCTTCCCGGACCAGCTCCGATTTTTCCATTAGGCACCATTGTTCCGGTGATTATGATTTTTTGATTTTGCATGGCCATCACCGCAACGGAAGAAATTTGAAGTCCGCGAAGTGTTTAAGGCATTATTCGCCGAGATTGAACGGATGGAGAGGCATCGACCTCTATGGACATGCGATCGACAACAGAGATGCCAATCTTCATTGATTTAAGAGGCATAACAATCAGGATCGTGAGAATGATGGCAACGGCTGAAAGAACAATGCGTGTGGAACAAGTTAGATACTTCAGGACATCGTTCAACAAGTCGTTGGTATAGAGAGTGAAAATGTTGATGCAAAAACAAAGTCGAGAGAACATATTGAGCACATGCATGAAGCTCACACTGCGCCGAGATAAAGCACATTTGCGTGAGCAAAATAAGAGTGATCTGACATTTGGAAGAAACCATGAATACAAAATTCAGCCTTCTCATGGCCGAGATGAAGCTGATTTTGTGAGAGTCCAACGCTACTCGATCCGAATTTTGTGATGCATACTCAACAGACTCGAGACGAGAACTCTACCATCGTGAGCTCGACTTCCTCGCTTACAAGTATGTTTCAGTGTCCCTCTCTCTTTTGATGATGCCAAAAAGGGGGAAGAGGAATACCTTAAAGCACGAGAAAAGATCCAAGTGAAAAAAGAGGATGCAAGCTGTGAAGGAAAAAGACAGTGAGGAAGTACTGAAACAAAAGAAAGGAAAATCTCTTTGGGGAAGGATCGAAAGATGTGACCTTGATGATTGCACAAACCCCCAACAGGGTCCTGCCACGGTGACATTATCGACAGACAAACTCCTCCCGTGACTCGCCACTCCAACACTCGCTATATCTATGGTGAAAAGAGAAAAACAATTGAATCGGGGATGGAGAAGTGGAAGGAAGAATGGATGCCCGGGTTATGAACATCTTGAAACAACATGGAGGCATTCCAAGAGAGACGAGACACTTATGCCATCTCGGATGTTGGGACGAGCCACAATCGTTGATGAATTTAAAATGCTCGCATCTGAAGGATACTTTGCAAATATGTCTATGGCTCAAGCTTGGGACTTGTATTGGGAAAAGTGGTCTCACGTTATGTGAAGAAAGGCGACGACGGAGACTACCTAGATCACTCTGCTTTGGTCACTCCGCGGTCACTCACCGAAAGAAGAAGACCCCGTACAATACACGCCCAGGTAAAGGAAGAAGCGATGGTGGAGAAAGAGGTTTGGACTGGGCCTCGCCCAAAAACATTGAATACGTAGATCCGGCAAGAAAGGAGGGATCTCTTCGGGGTGGCTTGACCAAATAGCAAACTTGCAAGTGGCTAAAAGTAACGCTGAGTATGCAAAAAGAATAGAAGAAGAAAACAAGAGACAAACTCAGCTATGGGAGGAAAGACAGGAAAGATTAAGAAGAGATGAAGCTGCCAGGAAGGCATATGAAAAGAAGAAGAAAGCGGTGATGATGAGAAAAAAGAGAAGAAGAAGCGTAAGATCTTTGAACAAGATGAAAGAATGAGACAAAATGAAGGAGATGAAATGTTGTTGTCCACCCCTTCATGTATTTTATGATGTAAATACATATTATGTAAGTTTTCTGCAATAAAGCTATAAATTATTTATTCTTTTGTGTAGACAAATGTTTGCTCGATACACCTTGTAAACTTGATTGTGTAAAAGAACAAGAATGTTAAGATCAATAAAAGGATTGATTCTCGCGCATACATTCTATGTCAATACACTATCTGTATGTATCTTTGCTATTTGCATTTTTGAATGGTTTAAGTTTTGGCATCATCAAAAAGGGGGAAATTGTTAGGAAATTTATTGTTTAGATTTTGATGAATGCCATGTAAAACTTAGAATAGGAAGTTGGCACCCCATTTTTTGTTGTAAAATGCATTGTAATAAATAGGGTTGGTCAAAAGTGAGTTAAGTCACCACGCCCCTAACATGCAAGAAGACAACCGGAGACTAGAAGGAAGACTCCACGCGAGACGGTGAGTATGGCAAAGAAGAGTAGACGGGAACTCTGAAAAAAGTGAGATCCGGTGAAAGTGAAGTATCAAGTCAACTCAAGAAAAGCCAAGTCTTAAGTCAAGTGACAGAAGAGTCATCCGATGATTAGAAGTCGACTCTAGTCAACTCGGGGAAAGCAAAGAAATGCAAATCAAGTCGAGACAATCGTAAAAGATCCGTTACACATAAATCAAGAGAATTACTTAAACAAGTAATATCTCCATATTACCTTTCTCGGAGTGCTCACCCCGAAGCGTGCAAAAGAAATGAACCAATGGGAAGCACTACAACGTGTCGAACTCGAAAAGGTGAAAGAACAATTCATACGAGGAAATGGCAATTCCAAGGATCGCAACAAGACAAGCCAATGACCGCAAGTGACTTTCAAAATATAAGCCTATCTCTTCAACGGGCAAATTTTTGAAAGATCACTATAAAAGGCCGAGGAGTTTATTTGAGAAGGAGTGACACAAGTTCTGACACAACCAAAAACGTTCAAGCAATTATTAGAAAATCAAACATTCTCAATCCTCAAGCCTACACTACGAAGAACATCAATCCAACACTCCGTGAAGGAAAGATAACTTCAATCAATTGAAGAGGAAAATCTCGAAAAGTCAAGGGGTCTACATTCCACGAAGGATTGTAGGAAGGTTCAAAGTCGAACCAAGTCTTAAGCTTTTGGAGGGCTTCGTGATCAAATCCAAAGAGCTTGAGCAAAGTGATGTAGTAGCAAAGGCAATTTGCCTGTGAAGAAAGCCGAGTCGCACGAGAAGCAAAGGTGAGTAATCAAGGCGTCTCGGACCGAGTCCCAAAGGATCAAGTCGTTTTTGTGTGATCAAGACTTGTATACGGACCTGTTACCACTTTGTATACTTGATCAATACCTAGTGGATTCCTCCAGGAGTTGGAAAAGAGAGGATTAGAAGAATTACCCCATCTTCGAACCTCTATAAAAATTTCATTGTGTCATTTACATTTCAAAGACTTTAATTCTGCATCTTAAGCTGTTTAAATATCTTTGATAAATTTGCTATCCACTTGATAATTCATAAGTACTAAACCAAGCACTAAATCCTTGCTTAATCAAACTTAAGGGTGTTAAGTCTTTGGCGAAAACAAAACCACAGTTGAGTTAATTTAGACCCAACATCCGAGTTATTCCATCAATGCTCGAGTTAGTGTTGAGACTAACTCTCTTGATTAACTAAATTGGTTGTCCATCAAGGACACAAGCTGTGTAGTATTAACTCGAATATTTAAAAGGACTAAATCGAAAATTTGGTAAGGTTTATTCAACCCCTTCTAAACCTTACACTTACACCCCTTGGGACCTACACTCGCCGCAATGGATCGACTAGAAGGTAATGAAGGCCCACGGGAGGTTGAGACTTCCGGGGTAAATAAGTCAAGTAGAGAACATCCCTCTGCTATCATTGACCCATCTAAAAAGGAGATAAAGCGCGCTTCATGATTCCCAGGACAATCCTGATGTAACCTTCTCGGGATCGAAAGCGGCGACGAAAAGCCGAGTCATCCCCCGTGAGATCCAAAAGACTCGATTGCGGATGTTCCCGGCAAGACGAGCAAGTCCGATCTCAAGACTACTCGTCAAACTTTCAATTTTGATGATGAGCCACCAATGGAAATCTCATCATCGTCCGATGACGCTTCGATAAGGCCGAGGACCAGTCCACTCAATTGGAGAAACCATTTGAGACCAACGAAGGTTATTGAGACAAGTTGAGGCTCGGCAAGCAAAGTCTGGGTCCACTTCACACGAGACCCCAAACAGAGTCCATCGCGAGCTCCTCAAGCTGCAGCAGGTTTGACTCCACAAGGAACCTCACGCGCACCTCTCATCATTGAACAAATACCAGTTGGCCGTGATGATTCCTTTATAGAATCTTTTCCTTTCTCCTTGGAGGTACCCGACCTCCGTGAAAAGTCGAGAACGAGATCGCACGCTTCCACTGAGGACCAGCTCCTGTCATCTCGTCCGGTACCATCGTTCGGTGACTATGACTTTGACGTGCGTGGCCATCGGCTACATCGGAAAAGCATTTGAAGTTCGGGAGGTGTTCAAAGCATTATTTCTTGAGATTGAACGGATGGAGAGGCATCGAGGCCTCTTTGGACATGCGATGGACAACGAGAGATGCCAATCTTCTGCGACTTGAGAGGCATAACGATCGAGAATCGGGGAATGGTGGCAACAAAGAAGAAACAATGCGTGTGGAACAAGTTAGATACTTGAGAACATTGTTCAACAAGCTTCTTTGGTATGGAGAGTCGAGAATCTTTGATGCAAAAACGAAATTGAGAGAACACATTGAGCACATGCATGAAGCTCACACTGCCGAGATAAAGCTGCTGCGTGAGCAAAATAAGAGTGATCTACGACGTTTGGAAGAAAACATGAATAGAAAATTGACCTTCTCACGGGCCGAGATGAAGCTAATTTGTGAGAGTCCAATGCTACTCGATCCGAATTTCGTACGCGTACTCGCCTTGTGAGACTCGAGACAGAACTTCGACTATCGTGAGCTCGACTTCCCTTGCCGATATGTTTCAGCGTTCCTCTTGTTTGATACATGTTTTTATCTTAATTTTGATGATTTTGTTTTGCACCAAAACAATGTTTTTTATTGTTGTCCAAATACTCCTAAATGATTTAAAATAGTTTTAATATTTTAGGAGTATTTCTTCAAGTTTATTTTCGTCTAAATTGGACAACGCTTTTAATAATTTTACGTTATTGGGTTTTCACTCTCAAACGATGTTTCTAAATGTTGTCCTAATACTCCCGATCGGTCTAAAATGTTTTTACTATTTTTGGAGTATTTCTTGTTGTTTATCTTCGATTAAATATTGGACAACACTTTGGTTTTGAGGCCAACCGGTCGCTCTATTGGGCAACCCGTGCACGAAGAGTACGTTGAACCCAAAAGTTGAGATTGAGTGTAAGGTGTAAAGGCAGGTCGACCGGTCGCCGGGTGTCGGCCGTCGGGACGGCCGTCGCCAGTGAATACGACGGTGCTGCAAGTGTGTTTCGAAGCAAAGAACACTTGATCTTTGCAAAATCCATGAGGGGACGGTTGGGGTGATGGTCGGCCGGTCGAGGTATCGTCGGCCGGTCGCCTGTGTTATTTTCTTTGTGTATTCTTCTAACGTCTATTTCGTGCGGCCGTCCTCTATCTTTTGACAAAGACAAATTTCGGCCGTTTGACAACAGACATTTTTCCTTAAATTGTGGGATTGATTTTATGAGCTATATTCTTGATCTTAATTGTATTTTTCTGTAGATTTTCAATCCCCAAGAGGAGCCTATGCTTGATCAATCATCTCCTATAAATAGAGGAAGTTTTGGAGCAACCAATAGAAGAATTGAGATACAACACAACAAGATACACTTCAAGCAAATACTTGGTCTTTCATTGTTATTATTCTTGTTGTAAATTTGTCTAGCTTATCACTTTCACATCCTTGAAGTCTAGGCTATTCTTGATTACACTTTGCACTCAAATTGTATTATTCATTATTGAGTGTAATCTTGATTTTGGTCATCATTCAACACAAGATATCCTTGTGAGTGTTCTTGTGGTAAGAACACACTTGGATGATCTAGGTGATAGGTGCAAGAAAATTGTGGTGATCTTTTTATTGTGGTGTTGAAGAACTTGGCATTCTTCAAGGTTGAAGATTGTGGTAATCTTCACAAGGTGCCGTTGAAGGAAGATTGTGGTGATCTTCAAAGGGAGATTGTGGTAATCTCCAAAGGTGTTGTTGAAGAAGAGTGTGGTGCTCTTCAAGGTGTTGTTGTAAGTTGGTGTTGTATTAATTTGTGGTAAATTAATAAAATCTTTTTCTTTTTGAAATCCATCCGGATATCTTTGGGGTGGTAGAGGATTAGGCCCTAGGTGGGTTGAACCTCTATAAATCGACGCGTGTTGTTTACATTCCGCTCCTTTATTATTGTGTTTGAGCTTTTGGTTCGAAAAAGAGGGCGAAATCGAAAAGATGGAGATAATCTATTCACCCCCCCTCTAGATTATCGTAGTCGCTTGGACTTACAAGTGGTATCAGAGCCAAACTCTTTGGCAAGCTCGTTTCACATCGCGAGTGAAGAGGAACGATCGTCGGCTACGAATGAAGCTCATCTATCCGGCACCTCCACCACCAAGCCACCACTATTTGATTCCAAAAATTTTATTTTTGGAAAGAAAGAATGGAATGTTATTTACAAGGTTGCGGGTTCGACATTTGGAACACCGTCATAAATGGAGAGTCCATTAGATGAAAGATACACCACACACCAAAGAGCTCAATGATGAAGAGAAGATATTCATCTCCTTAAATGGTAAAGCTCTTAATATTTTGTATTGTTCATTTACTAATTTGGAATATGAACATATTATAGGAATTCCATCGGCACATGAAGTATGGCAAAAATTAGAAGCCATCTATGGAGTATTTGCAAATGAAAGGAGTCAAACAAAAGCATCTACTTCTCAAAGGGATACAATGTCAAATCTAAGGAACAAGCCTCTTACAACTTCCAACTATGAAGAAGTTGAACATTGCTTTATGGGCATTGAAGAAGAAAATGAGGTATGTCTTAAGCCCTCTACTTCTTATGATATTGTTATTCAAAATGATTATAGTGATTTGCAAAATGATTTTGATGATCTTCAAGATGAATTCAAAGCTTGCTTGTTAAGTACAAAAATTTGAAAAAGGAATTCAATATTTTGAAAAATGATAAGGATAGTTTATTTACTTCCTATGAATCACTATCATGTGCTCACACCACCACTCTTGATAAGGTTAGAAACCTTGAAATAGAAAATAGTACTCTTGTTGAGAATATTGAAGGCATGAAAAAGGATTTATTAAAATCAACTTAAGTACCAACAAAATGCCTAATATTGTTGATGTTCATAATTGTGATAAAATGAAACAAGGACTTGATCATAAGCCTAATGTTGTTAATCATATGAAAAGGAATCAAGTCTATAAGCATGTTGGTCATTATGCTCCTAGAATTATTACATGCTTTTATTGCGGTAAAAAGGGTCATACGGTAAACACTTGTCGGGCTAGAAATAGCTCTAATTATTGTTGGAGACCTAAAAGTCTCAAGACTAATCCTAAAGGACCCAAACACATAAGGGTACCACAAAATAATGTGTTATTAGGTACCCGTGAAATAATGATCGAAGAAAATTCATACCGCCAAGAAGACATCAAATGACCGTTTCATTTGATCAAAGAAGGAGAAACTATTTTCGACAAAGCCAATTTTCAAGAAGAGGATATAATCAAAATTGGGAAAAACATAATCCTTGAAATGGCAAAGACATCATCAACAAGATGATTTTCAAAGAAGAAGAGACTCTCAACAAAGGGAAGGCAACAAACCTTGGAAATGGAGTAATCAAAGGGCCATCATCAACAAAGTGACTTCTCGGGAAGATATCATCAACAATGGGAAAGACACAACCCATGGAAACGGAGTAATTGGTAAACCGTATCTCCCCATTTAAATATGTATTTTATTTTATGACTGTTTTTATTTTTGTCTTAATTGCAAAATGAGTTTTCAAGTATTTAGTTTTTAAAATTGAGGTCTTCAATATATATTTGTGCTTTTAAAGTATTTGTGAAAAAGAAGACCTTATATAATGTTTTAAAACCCTTGTGCATTTAATTAGACTTTTTGTGGTTTATTATCTCTTATGTATTTTTATAGCATAAGCTCTTTTCTTGATATTACTTGCCTACACTTGTGTTTTTGTGCAAATTTTGTCTAAGAATTGTGTAGGATATATATCTCACCTTCATTGGCTATTTCGTCATCAAAGTTTCTTAAACTATCGAGGTATGTTCACTCGTATTTCCCTTAGAAACTCGATATTATGTTTATGCACATATCTTTCAAGATATTTCATTTCAACCCCTTAAGTGCCTCTAAATGATTTTGTGAATTTTTCTCTAAAAGGCACTACTCGTTAAATCCCGTTTATCTCGAGTTTATTTTACTCTCGTTACTCGTATTTGTTGGATTTAGTCCATGATTATCTTTTTGGATAGTTTTAAAACTTTTGGGGTGCAAAATCGATTTTTGTAAAATCTGGAGAATGAAAAATTACACTGGGACGGTCAAGCGGGCGGCCAGGTGCATCCCGCACGTCGACCGTCGCACCCCACCCCGACCGGTCGCCCAGGGTTATTTTTCAAGATTATAACTGGTCTGTTCTTCACTTTCAGAAACAGAACAAACATTTCTCCAAACCCTTGTTCAGCGTATTTCACCCCTTTTTCTTTAAAATCTTCTATTCTTCATCATTTTTCACGATTCTTGTTGCTAATCTTCTTATTTTCACTAGAATCTTACATATATGGCTCCTCCTAGAAATTCCACCGATCAAAATCCCACTTCTAAGAGAAGAAAGGGTGGAGAGGGTCTTGAGAAATCGGCGAGACGAAGCCGAACAAAGGGATATTCGAGCCGCTCAAAGAAACGTGGCTCAAGAAGGTGATGATGTTCAAAATCCCATTCTCTCTCGGGCCCCAAATCACCGAGCTCGCGGAACAATTTCGCTCGAAAATTGCCGTTGGGCGAAAGGTAAAAAATCTTTTGTTACTCAAGCTCTAATTCCCGCAATGCTATTAATTTCATCAATAAGTATGCGGAATGGTACTATGAGGATTCGGGGATGGGAGGTAAATCTATTGCTCGGACTAAAATGTGTCGTTTTTTGTTCATTTACAAATGAGTATCCTACTATAAGAGGATTTTTGAGGAGCAAGGTTGGATGTATTTATGGGAGCATGCTTATGTGTTGTATGATGATGATATTATCCAACTCTTTTATGCCAATATGTGGGTCGAATATGATAATGAAAGAAAGCCGATTGTCGTTAATTCGCTTATAAAGGGTCGTCATTTTAGATGGACTCCCAATGATATTTGCGGCTTTTACATGTTAGAGAAGGTGGTTGGGATTATTTCTCTTGTGGGACTTGGAATGATGAAATGTTGGGTGTTGGGATTTGGTCCAAAGATCCTGCCTGCAATGGGCTTTAAAAGAGCGCAGCGCGGCCCGCGATTCGAACTCGTGAGCGCTGGATTGCATAGTTAAGGGATAGCTTAAAGGATATGATTTGGACTACCTATACCAATGAGATGCATCTTCTTTTCGGTGCCCATTACATAGAAACTACGAGGTTAAGCGTGCTTGGCCGGAGTAGACATGGGATGGGTGACCCCCGGGGAAGTTTTCGGGTGCGCGTGAGTGAGGACAAAGCGCTAGAAAAAGACTCATGTTGGTTTGTGGGGACGAGTCGTCAATCCGAGTAGCGCTAGAGGTCCAACAACTGGTATCGAGCAGTCACGAGTTCGAATTCCCTTGGAAGCACGCTGCAGAGGTTGCCGAGGAGTGGTGGGGCGAGATCTTTGGCGCATCGGAGGTAAACGGACGAGAAGCGAAGGTAGGTTGCGGATGGCGAAGCGAGGTAAAATAGTGAACCGAAGGTGTAGGTTGCAGGTGGACCAAGGCGAAGGGTAGGTTGCCAGGTGGCGGAAATTTGGGCGAAGGTGTAGGTTCTTTGGGTGGACAGGCGAAGGGGCGGTAGGTTGCCGAGGTGGCGGAACTCGGGTAAAATAGACTGGGCCCGAAGGTGTAGGTTGTTAGGTGGACAGAACTGAAGGGTAAGTTGCCAGGTGGCGGAATCGAGGTAAACATGATTGGAATTGAAGGTGTAAGTTCTTTGGGTGGCGGAGGCGAGAGGCGTGGCGTGACGCGACGCTGAAGAAGTTGGCGTTAGAAGCCCGAGGAAGTTTGGCGGACGGAGAGGTTGCCAAGCGAGCTGGAGCGAGAAGATGGCGGAGTCTTTGGGGGGATTGTTGGGATTTGGTCCAAAGATCCACGCTTGCAATGGGCTTTAAAAAGAGCGCGAGGCGCGGCCCGCGATTCGAACTCGTGGTATTTGGATTGCATAGTTAAGGGATAGCTTAAAGGATATGATTTGGACTACCTATACCAACGGATGCATCTTCTTTTCTCGGTGCCCATTACATAGAAACTACGAGGTTAAGCGTCTTGGCCCGGAGTAGACATGGGATGGGTGACCCCGGGAAGTTTTCGAGTGCGGCGTGAGTGAGGACAAAGCGCTAGAAAAGACTCATGTTGGTTTGTGGGGACGATCGTCAATCCGAGTAGCGCTAGAGGTCCAACATTGGGGTGTCGATGAAAGAAGTTAAGACGTATTTGGGAGTATGGCCAAAGTATTCTTTGTTGGCAATGACACTTGAGCATCGTATTTTATCGGTCATTGTCGCATATTGCATTTGTGGTAAGTCGGGAAAGATGCCTAGCAATATGGATTATTTTTGACTTATAAGATTGCTAGGAGGAACCACTTAACTTTGGTGCCATACTTATTCAATGTCTAATCGAGTCCATTACTCAAGGTAATAAGAAGTTGGTTATGGGAAATTGGATTTGTAAACTTCTTATTCAATCGGGACTACCTTCGTCGGAGTGTAACTCGGAGGTATTTCAAAACGACTTTGACATTGATAACATCGCCCAAATGGTCACTATCGCAAGAACATGGAAACCGACCAACCAAAATGGCGAGAGAAGAGGTCAAGAGTCTCCCGATCCTAATGACTTCTTTGATGACATCGAGGCCGCAAGATTGGCGGAAGAGGGCGAACCGAGCAGCAATCCGGAGGGTATCTAGGTGCTCAACCGCCTAGGAGGTATACTCAAGCCGAATTTGATGAGATGAGGGCTTTTCATGAGACGAGGTATGAGGCTTTGGAGCAAAAGACCTCCAAAATGCAAAAGTCTATCGGCAAGTTAAAGAAATTCATCAAGGACTTAATTCCGGATCTTGCTTCTCCTCGGATGAGGAATGATGTTACCCCACCCCTTTACTTTCTAGCATTTTCATTTAAATTGCTTTGTACTTTTATGAACTTTTGTAAAACTCATTTGTACTAATGATATTTGCTTGTTTTTCTTAAAGGGTTAATATTGCAAGTTGATAATGACTTGTGGGTGTTCATGATATTGATAGAGTATTTGATGATAAAAATACTCTAATTTAAGCATTGTTTGATAATTGGTATGAAGTACTTGATGGTAAAAGTGCTTCTTTTAAATGCTTTGATCATTATGCTTAGTTGCATATGCATTGGGACATTTGATATATCATACATGTATTGTTTAAGGCATGACTTACATTACTTGATGGCTGCTCTAATTTTTGGCATTTGTAATGCCTTGATCCTTCTTAGCTTATCTCAATTGGGTTGAACCCTTGAGAATCTACTTTGAGCTTCTTATTTGATGAACAAATGTTGCGTATGTTGCATATGATCTTATTGAGCTTTGGAATGAGGTTGATTGTTGATATGATAATTTTTGGCTTGAACCTTTTACAAGGACTATATACAACCTCTTTTATTTTTTATGCACTCAAGGTGTTCGATGAATTGTCACAATGAATTGTTCGACTTTTACTCTTATGCTTTCATATGTCTTATATACTCATTGAGATCATGTCTTGACTCTTAAACGAGCTTATGGATATCAAATGATATATTTTTCCCATTTTTTCGGATTATAAGCTTATCTCCTCGAAAGGTTGATAAATTGTCTCTTTGGCGCACTTTGATATACTTGTATGATGTTTTTATCATCCTAACATTCTTTTTGATGATTCCAAAGGGGGAGAAACAGGAAAATGGCTCGTTAGCTCAAAGAAGCTAATAAAAAGCTCGAAATAAAAGCTATAAGCTATGGATCATAAAAGCCATAAGTTGTGATTTATTTTTAGTCAAATTATTGCTTGATGGACTTATATAATGATGTTTTGTGACAGGGGGAGCTTATAAGCTCTTGAACAAATTGTAAAAGCTAAAAGCTTTTAGCTTATGGAAAATTGCTTTTACATTATTCTTGATATGCTTGTTGATAGGGGAGCTTGTGCTTATTATTGAAAATATCTACTCCTACTTGGTTGCTTTAATATTTTTGGAAATTTTGGTTCTTCCAAGCGGTCAAATGTTTTTTCAGGTAAATCATTGCTCTCTTAGTTTGTGTTAAAATTGTTTTGGTTTGTAATCATCAAAAAGGGGAGATTGTTTGATACATGTTTTTATCTTAATTTTGATGATTTTGTTTTGCACCAAAACAATGTTTTTTTATTGTTGTCCAAATACTCCTAAATGATTTAAAATGGTTTTAATATTTTAGGAGTATTTCTTCAAGTTTATTTTCGTCTAAATTGGACAACGCTTTTAATAATTTTACATTATTGGGTTTTCACTCTCAAACGATGTTTCTAAATGTTGTCCTAATACTCCCGATCGGTCTAAAATGTTTTTACTATTTTTGGAGTATTTCTTGTTGTTTATCTTCGATTAAATATTGGACAACACTTTGGTTTTGAGGCCAACCGGTCGCCCTATTGGGCAACCCGCACTGAAGAGTACGTTGAACCCAAAAGTTGAGCTGGAGTGTAAAGGGCAGGTCGACGGCCGCCTCAGGCGTCGGCCGTCGGGGCGGCCGGTCGCCCAGTGCGGACGGTGCACGCAAGTGTGTTTTCGAAAGAACACTTGATCTTTGCAAAATCCATGAGGGGACGGTTGGGGTGATGGTCGACGGTCGAGGTATCGTCGGCCTGCCGCTGTGTTATTTTTTTGTGTATTCTTCTAACGTATATTTCGTGCGACCGGCCGCCTCTATCTTTTGACAAACAAATTTCGACCGTTTTGACAACAGACACTTTTCCTTAAATTGTGGGATTGATTTCTATGAGCTATATTCTTGATCTTAATTGTATTTTTCTGTAGATTTTCAATCCCCAAGAGGAGCCTATGCTTGATCAATCATCTCCTATAAATAGAGGAAGTTTTGGAGCAACCAATAGAAGAATTGAGATACAACACAACAAGATACACTTCAAGCAAATACTTGGTCTTTCATTGTTATTATTCTTGTTGTAAATTTGCCTAGCTTATCACTTTCACATCCTTGAAGTCTAGGCTATTCTTGATTACACTTTGCACTCAAATTGTATTATTCATTATTGAGTGTAATCTTGATTTTTGGTCATCATTCAACACAAGATATCCTTGTGAGTGTTCTTGTGGTAAGAACACACTTGGATGATCTAGGTGATAGGTGCAAGAAGATTGTGGTGATCTTTTTATTGTGGTGTTGAAGAACTTGGCATTCTTCAAGGTTGAAGATTGTGGTAATCTTCACAAGGTGCCGTTGAAGGAAGATTGTGGTGATCTTCAAAGGGAGATTGTGGTAATCTCCAAAGGTGTTGTTGAAGAAGAGTGTGGTGCTCTTCAAGGTGTTGTTGTAAGTTGGTGTTGTATTAATTTGTGGTAAATTAATAAAATCTTTTTTTCTTTTTGAAATCCATCCCGGATATCTTTGGGGTGGTAGAGGATTAGGCCCTAGGTGGGTTGAACCTCTATAAATCGACGCGTGTTGTTTACATTCCGCTCCTTTATTATTGTGTTTGAGCTTTTGGTTCGAAAAAGAGGGCGAAATCGAAAAGATGGAGATAATCTATTCACCCCCCCTCTAGATTATCGTAGCCGCTTGGACTTACACCTCTCTCCTTTGATGATGCCAAAAAGGGGGAAGAGGAATACCTTAAAGCACAGAAGAGATCCTGAAGTTTGAAAAAGAGGATCATTTGCGAAGGGAAAGCAGTGAGGAAATGTTAAAGCAAAAGAAAGGAAAATTCGTTGAGGGGAAGGATCGAAAGATGTGACCTTGATGATTGCACAAACCCCCAACAAGGTCTTGTCTGGTGACATTATCGTGACAAACTCCTGTGACTCTGCCACTCCAACACTGTTATATCTATGGTTTGAAAAAGAAAGACAATTGAAGCGAGGGGATGGAGGAAGTGGAAGGAAGAATGGATGCCCGGGTTATGAACATCTTGAAACAACATGGAGGCATTCCAAGAGCGAGAGACACTTATGCCATCTCGGATGTCGGAGACGAGCCACGACCAGTTGATGAATTTAAAACACTCGCATCTGAAGGATACTTTGCAAATATGTCTATGGCTCAAGCTTGGGACTATCTTGGGAAAAGGGTCTCACGTTATGTGAAGAAGGCGACAAGCGGCAGACTACCGGCGATCACTCTGCTGGTCACTCCGCCTGGTCACTCGGTGGAAAAAGAAGACCCCTACAATACACGCCCAGGTAGAGGAAGAAGCGTGGTGGAGGAAGAGGTTTCAGACCTAGGCCTCCGCCCAAAAACATTGAATACGTAGATCCAGGCAAGAAAGGAGGGATCTCTGGGCTGGTCTTGACCAAATAGCAAATTTCAAGTGGCTAAAAGTAATCCGAGTATGCAAAAAGAATAGAAGAAGAAAACAAGAGACAAACTCGGCTATGGGAGGAAAGACAAGAAAGATTAAGAAGAGATGAAGCTGCCAGGAAGGCATATGAAAAGAAGAAGAAGAAGCGGTGACGATGAGAAAAAAGAAGAAAGAGCGAAGATGTTGAACAAGATGAAAAAAAGAAGAGGCAATGAAGGAGATGAAGTGTTGTTGTCCACCCCTTCATGTATTTTATTATGTAAATACATACTATGTAAGTCTTCTGAAATAAAGCTTTAAATTCTTCAATTTTTTTGTGTAGACAAATGTTTGCTCTGATACACCTTGTAAACAGTTGTGTAAAAGATCAAGAATGTTATGATCAATAAAAGGATTGATTCTACGCATACATTCTATGTCAATACACTATATGTATGTATCTTTGCTATTTGCATTTTTGAATGGTTTAAGTTTTGGCATCATCAAAAAGGGGAAAATTGTTAGGAAATTTATTGTTTAGATTTTGATGAATGCCATGTAAAACTTAGAATAGGAAGTTGGCACCCCATTCTTGTTGTAAAATGCATTGTAATAAATAGGGCTGGTCAAGCTGAGTTAAGTCAGCTATGCCCAAACATGCAAGAAGACAACTGGAGACTAGAAGAAAGACTCATTTTGCAAAAGCAGTAAGTATGGTAAAGAAGAGTAGACGGGAACTCTTTGAAGAAGCGGTGAGATGCGGTGAGTGGAGTATCGGTCAAGTCAACTCAAGAAAAGCCAAGTCTCAAGTTGAAGTGACGGAAGAGTCATCCAATGATTGGAAGGTGACTCTAAGTCACCTGGGGGAAGCAAGGAAATGCGGTCAAGTCGAGATAATGAAAAGATCCATTGCACGTAAATCAAGAGAATTACCTAAACAAGTAATATCTCCATACTACCTTTCTCGAAGTGCTCGGTCCCGAAGCGTGCAAAAGGAATAAAACGATGGGAAGCACTACACCGTGTCGAACTACGAAAAGGTGAAGAACAATTCATACGAGGAAATGGCAATTCCAAGGATCGCAACAAGACAAGCCAACATTGCAAGTGACTTTCAAAAATAAGCCTATCTCTTCAACGGGCGGATTTTTGAAAGATCACTATAAAAGGCGAGAAATAACTTTGAGAAAAAGGGTAGACGTAACCAAAAACGTTCAAGCAATTATTAGAACCGAAAACCTGAAATATTCTCAATCCTCAAGCTACACTACGAAGAACATCAATCCAACACTCACCTGTGAAGGAAAGATAACTTCAATCGGTTGAAGAGGAAAATCTTGAAAAATCGGGGTCTACATTCCTCGAAGGATTGTAGGAAGGTTCAAGGTCGAACCAAGTCTTGAGCTTTTGGAGGGCTTCGTGATCAAATCCAAAGAGCTTGAGCAAGTGAGTCGTAGTAGCAAAGCAAAATCGCCCTGTGAAGAAGTTGAGTCGCACGAGAAGCCCGGTGAGTGATCAAGGCGTCTCGGCCCGAGTCCCAAAGGATCAAGTCATTTGTGTGATCAAGACTTGTATCCGGGGGTATTACCACTTTGTATATCTTGATCAATACCTAGTGGATTCCTCCAGGAGTTGGAGAAGAGAGGAGTAGAAGAATTACCCCATCTTCGAACCTCTATAAAAATCTTATTGTGTCATTTACATTTCAGCACTTTAATTCTTGCATCATATCTGCTTATTTCTGCTAACATATTTGCTATCCATTAGATAATCTCTAAGTACTAAATCAAGCTCTAAATCTCTACTTAACCAAACTTAATGGTGTTAAGTCTTACGCTGAAAACAAACCACGGTTGAGTTAATTTAGACTTAACGGTGAGTTATTCCATCAAGCGGCTCGATTGAGTCGTTGAAAGACTAACTCTACTGATCAACTAAATTGGCTGTCCATCAAGGATACAGCTGTGTAATATCAACTCTGAATTTTTAAAAGGACTAAATCAAAAATTTGATAAGGTTTATTCAACCCCCCTTCTAAACCTTACATTTACACCCCTTGGGACCTACAGATCTAGCTCTCGAAGACTCTGCTTTAAATTCCAATGGATCAAAGTGAACACTCTCTTTTCCTTTATCATTATTCTCAATATTCACTTTTTGAAAAACAATCATCTGATTATTATGGGGTTCTTCTGGTAAAGCTTCATAAGCTAGGGTCCTTTTTGGGCTTTGATTGTTAGGAATTCTTATTTCCATACGTCTGATTCGCTTCTTTCTTAGCACTCCCCCACCACTCATCTGTCTTCAACCAATCCCTGAATTGCCCTTCACATAATTTTCCCTTCTCTATATCACTTTTACGGATCTCACAAAGTTTTTCAATATGGCCCACTAAACCATAGTAAAAGCAGAAATTCATCATATTTTCATACTTAAAATCAACCCACACAGATTTCCCTCCTAATTTGATGAAAGTCCTCCTTAACAAAGGTCGATCTAAATCCAACGTAACAAGAATTTTTACATGCCTTCCCCTGCTACTACCCCCATCTGGGACACTCACATCCTTTATCTTGTGAAAGAGTTTGCTTATCTTCAGACAAGTTTCAGCACATAGCCAGTGGGAAGGAAGATTCCACACCTGAACCCAGAGGTAAATATAGGAAAATTCCTTACTTTGGCACACCAGATTTTTGCTCCATTCCTTTAAATAATAAATTATCCCTCATTATTCCACACCTTACCCTCCAAGATCCATTTTCTATCTTCCACAGATTTAAACACAAATTGAAACATATTTTGCTCAAGTTCTCTAGAAACAAACGATTCTTTAGTAGGCCATACAAGATTCAACATCCTCTTAAGCCCGTTGGGGTTCGCCTTCCTTTGACAAATATGTGTCCGAGCAAACTTCTGTCACATTCTTCCGAGCTAACAGTAATATTTCTTTCCTCAAGTTTGACCCCTAACCTTTTCTTCCTTAGATAGATAAATTTTTTTCATTTTGACCGCAATATCGCCAGCCATGGTAGAAAACCTAGCCACAAGATCACAACAATATGAACAAAGAACTGAAAAGCCTGGAAAAAAAACAAACAAAAAGACGCAAAGGAGCAAAAAGAAATAGAACACCGACAAAAAAAAAATAGTTAGAACAAGAGAAAAACCACAGACTGAGAAAAAGACCACAAGAAGACAAGGTAAACAATAAAAAAAACCACAAATGATAACCCCAATCAGCACGTGTTGAAGATGGGAATAAAGATTAAATGCTCATTGAAGATGAAGACCCAGCTCAAGCACGGAAACCAAGGACACGAAAGAGAAAAAAATTAAAAAGACAAACATGAGCCTCAAAGAGAGGGAAAACAAATCTCCTAGAGAGAAATATTGCTCCACAGGGAAGGACATTAGAATAGTTGGACTAACAAAGGAATATTAGTACAAATTCTGGGGAAGCATCTCTGTTTCTATATTAGGGTAGGTTTGCACTCTGGGAAGCATCCCATTTTTTCCTGATGTAGGACATTTGTGCATTAAATTGTCCAACCACAATCATGGTCACGCCAGACATTTTCGCAGTTTAACTTGATGGAGCAATGAGGGATCGAAACTTCTATCCGAGGTCTAGTAGGGCGTAAGCTTATAAGTTGTGTTATAAAAAAAAAACTAAGATAGATAATTTGAAGTGATTAATTTCTTTCTTTCTTTAATAAGTATGCCATTGCTTCAAAAAATTAAAACATTATTCTCAAATTACGAGAAAGTATTTATATAAAGCAACTCATGATTAAATTGCCCAAAAAAAAGAATCTATAACGATTAAGAAGAAATGACATTATAAGAGTCCTCAAAATATATTAAATCCTAAAACTCCAAAATATTTGACAATAAAGCCCTTAGGGCATCTACAATAAGAGGTTTTATGGGGTTTTTGGGATTAAAAACTTTTCCAAAAAAACCTCAAACCATTGTGGGGATCAGGTTTGGGGTTCGTGAATAAGAACCTGCTCCGTATCTACAAAGCTGGTTTTTTCGAGAAAATAAAAAATTAATAAAATTTACTTTAGGCGAGCGTGAGCGCACGCCTCAATAAGAAGACATCGTGTCTTCACACTCGCGTGGGTTGAAAGGGGCATAATGCCCCACACGCCTGACATCCCATTTCCTCATGACTGTTGACAACACGTGCAAAAGAATGACTGCAAAATTACTTGTTTTTTTATTATTTTGAATTTGCCCCATTTATGGTTTTTTATTAAATTATTAAAAGAAATTCATATGAAACATATTATTAATTTAAATGTAAATTAATAAATTAAACATATCTATAAAAAATCTATTTCTAAAAATAATATTTTAAACATATAACATAAATAATATCAATTTTATTTTTATATAACTTATAACTTATAAGTAATACATGTATAATATTTACATGTGATTTTATGGTGGGATCCATCAAAAAATTATTGGGAATTTTTAAAGAGATGTAATTTGAGTGTGGAGTCCACAAAAAAGTTGTGAAGTTTTTTGGTAATAATATGGTAATGTAAGATCCATAAAAAATTGGTTTGTGATTTTTACCATTAGTGATTCCCTTATAAAAATCTCTCATACCATCACATATCACTTTGTCAATAGGAAAAAGTCAACAGGGGGAAAAAGAATGTAAGCTTTCTTGTTGATAGTGGATTAGTGGTAGAGTGGGAAAATGGGAAAGATAGTGCCCTTTTCAAATCCAAAAAGCCCAAAAAGTAGCCTCAAATATCGGCCCACAAAATTTTCACAAAATAGACAAAATGGAGTTCTCTTGGATACAAGAATATGTCTACTTACATCCCTACATTCTTCTCTGTTCCATGTTCCCCTCTTTCGCCACGCCTGTTTTGGGTTCTTTCACTTTCAATCATCATGCTTTGGCCCCACTTACATATATTGTGTGTTTTCCTCTTTTTTTTCTTTCTACTTTTCCTTTTTGTTTTGGATATTTCGCTTATTCTAACCCTAATGAAATCTTATTACTGAGGGTATAATGACAATCATAATGTTAATCATTTGAGGGTCACAGTGGATATTAAAACGACAACAAGCATGATAAATTTCAAATTTGGTCCCTCCCACCCAGTTTACCATTTTACCATTCTTGCGGATATTAGAACTTAATAAATTGATTACTTTATAAGATTTGGTACAAGAATGTAAGTGCACGTACTCGATATTGTAAAAATTGGCCTAGGCGGCCGTCTTGGCGCTAGACGCCCCTAGACCGAGGTGATTTTGCCCTCACCTAAACAAGTTGTTTTGGACGAAAATTGGCCTAGGTTGCCAAAAATTAGGTTTAGGCGCATAGAAATCGGACCGAGGGGTGCTTGGCAGCCAAAAATAGGAAAAAATCAGCCAAAATAAAATAATTATTTTTCTAGGCATTTGCTTAGACATCCCAGGTGTCTGGAGTTGAGCTGGTGCCCGACTAGCACCTAATAATTTTTGATGTCATTGCTTTCAATTAGTTAATGGTGAGATTAAAGTCAAAACCAAAAGTAACGTACAATATCATAACCATAGAATAGCCTTTTAATTTGTGCCATGGTGAATGGGGGTCAAAACATGCTACATTTCTTTGATTGTGCTTAAGTTTAAGTCTTCCCATAATCTTTCGAATAAATATTAAACAAATTGATCAATAATTACTCAAGGGTGGGTGCTAATGTTTTTTCATTATTATCTTTATTAAATAATCCAATAACAAATTCATATATATGTTGGATTACAGCAGTCACACAATGATAATACAAATCTCTTTTTTATCAGCCATAAAATTATTGAAATTGACCAAACCATGATAATTAGGATCTCCGCCTTATTATTAATTGGTGCCCCAACTAAAATATTTAATATTTATTTCGTCATTCATAGCTTTATCATGATGTTAATGCCATGATGATGGATGGACGGTGGACCATTAGCACTAAAAAGGGTGCTTCTTAGATCAATTCTTTGCCTGACATTCCAAGCTTTCCATGGGTTTTAGTAGGCATTGATTCAATGAAAGCATAAAGTTTAAAAATAAATATTGTTTTTCCAAAATGAATTTCAATTTCCTATTGTAAGTTTGTATCTGAATCTTTTTAAAAAATTAAAGTTTCAAATATTTCTTTTTCAAACTGAGTGAAAATTAAAGGGTCATGTACATTTTTATCAAAACATAATTGAAGTAAATGTATTATTTAAGGTGAATTTTACCAATTCACTACAAGAAAAAAAAAAATCTGTAGGTAAGTACTCAGATAATTATAAACTGTAGGTAAAATTATTTAAGTATAAATTTAAAATTGTTGGTAAATACTTACATATTTTTGGTCGATAATTTAAAAAAACTATCGGTGATCTGGTGGTAATTTAAAGTTATAATTTGGGGAAAAATAATAGTTTTTATTCTATAG
>JABTTQ020001390.1:0-172514 GCA_016081115.2 Rehmannia glutinosa
TATCAAAACAATGTATTCAAAAGTTGTCCAAATACTTCAAAATATTTTATTTGATTTTTACTAAGTTTTGATTAAGTATTTCTTGAACTTTATTTTTGATAAAAATCGGAAAACCTCTCTGTGAAGAGGTCGACCGGTCGCCCTAGTAGGGAGACCCGTACCTGTGAGTTTAAAACTTAAAAACAGAATAGAGAATTTTCCACAGCATAGTGATTGGTCGCCCCCCTATGGCGACTGGTGCCTGAATGTTTGAATTTCATTGTTTTGTTCTTTGTTTCTCGAGCGAACGGTCACTATCCATAGCAATCGATCGCCATACACAACGGTCGGTCGCCCTAGATAGTGACCAGTCGCCCTCGATGCTTTACTATGTTAAATCTTGATCCAACGGTTTAAATTTTTGAATTTTCAACATAGCGACCGTTCGCTATAAGGTTTTTGACAGCAAATTATATTCGTTGCTTGAGCACTTATCAGCAAGATTTACTTTATCAATTCTTAACTATTTTTGTAGATCTTTTGATCCTTTTCTTGCAAACAAATTTCAAATTGGAGGAGCCTATGTTGGAAATCAAATCTTGAAGCTTCTTTATAAATAGTTGAAGAATTTGAAGGATCAAATACAATACATCATTCTACTTCACAACAAGAAAAATTCAGTAAACTTATCAAGTTTTTATTTTCATACTCTTGTTATAATAGCCTAAGCACTACACTTTTCACATCTTGCTTATTAGGCTTTCTTCTTGATTACACTTGTACTTTCAAAGTTGTAAACTTTCATTTGAGTTGTAATCTTGATTGACCAAATCATCCAAAAAGATATATTTATTGGGTGTTCTTTTGGCAAGAACACACTTGGTTGATTCATTAGGTGTACTTCAAATGTGTAAGAAGAGTTTGGTGCTCTTCTAGGTTGTTATTGTTGTAAGAAAAGTTTGGCGCTATTCAAGGCGAAGTTGAAATCATTTGCTATTGATTAATAAAATTTTCTTGCTTTCAAAATCTATTGTTCACTTGGTTGTTGTTAGAGAATTTTCTAGCCGCAAGTCTACGGTGTCAAGTATGCAAAAGTGTTAAATTTCTCATCGAGGCATCTTATCAAACACATGGTGGGCATAAATCAAGGTAAATGATGTATATGCAATTATATATCAAATTATGCCAAAATTTCAATGCATCCAAATACTATCACAATAAGCACCTTTTGCACATAATTTCACAAGAATCGCGTAATGAGCATGCAAGAGGGATAGGGGTGAGATGCAACATGACTACTTCTAATAAAACACAAACATTCTAACTAATCAAACTATGAAAGCAAGTAAAATGAGCTTGGGTTGCCTCCCAAGAAGCGCTAAATTTAAAGTCTTTAGCCGACTTTTGTTTTACTCAACCGGGATCCAAAAATAAGTGTCGATCATGCCACGCCTTTGTATTTTCAATAGTATAGGTGATCCTTGATGTATGTAAGACGTGGATGATTAAGGGTCACAATGTTGATGGTATTTTGAAATCAAAAAATGTGTTCCTAATGATGAAAAATGGTTTATCAATCATAGTAAAGATATTTCTATCTTTACTCACATTAAATATCATGAAATCAGAGAAAATGTGAATTGATCACCATTTTCAAACATTGTTCCTTCAAGTGTATGCTTCTCAAAATTTGATACATTTGAATTGAAGCTTACATCACAGAGTGCACATATTTTTGTCAATATGAGGATTTTCAATTGAGTGAGAGATAGAGATACTCCCGAGTTAGTTTGATATGGCTCTCCTCTTGTAAGATCGGATTGCACTCTTCAAAAGTCTCCTCCAAATTTTGAAGGATGTCCATCTTTTTCATAATGGGCAATTCATGTTCATGATTTTCTATTTCACTAGGTCCCAAGAATGATGACAACTCTTCATTATTAAGTTGTTCAATCATTTGTTGGAGTAACTTTGACATATTTTGACATGTAATCTCAATTTGTTGAATGCTTGCCTCGTTTTGTAATAATCCATTATCACTTTCCGATTTTTTATCTTACATTCTTCGATAAACTCAAGAAGATTCTCTTCCAACTCGGACCGACGTTTTATCTCATCTTGTCGTCTTCTTGCCTCACAATCATCTAGAAATTGATAAAGTATTTCTTCCAAGCTAGACAATTGTTCTTGTGGCTGATGAAAGGTTTCATGATTTGCCATATTTTGGGTCCATACATTTTCTTGAGATGGATAATAAGGAACAAAATAGTTCACACATTGACTTCCAAAAAAAGTAGCATCATCGCTTGCCACGATATGCATACATTATAATTCCATCCAACGATGTGCCAAAAAAATTACACAAAATTAAAACAAGAAAAGAAAAAAAAACAAAAAAAATAGTCAAATTACAACTAGGCAATCAACCTTGATATCATACAAAACACATTCCCCGGCAACGGCGCCAAAAACTTGTTAGAGAATTTTCTAGCTGCAAGTCTACGGTGTCAAGTTTTAATATAGAGAAGTAAGGTTGTATCCATGGAGACTAATAAATTTATGTGCTAAGTATTAAACTAAGATAGTCTTATTTTTATTTAGACGATCGAAATTTGATAATTGTAGTAGAAGTAAAGACAAGATTAACCACAAAAACAAAAGATGCAAATAATAATGGAATTATCAAGGGAATGAAATGGATTCCCGGGTTATGGTTTCAATTAATATTCCTCTTGTTGTCCAATTTAATCAAATCCAAAGTTATCATCAATACACCTATAAGACGATCACAACGGTATTTTATCCTCCTCTCGAGATGTATATAAAGTGTAGATTGAAATATCTATGCTAGCATCTCTACTCAACATAAGATACACAACTCCCAAATGCACAAAAGATCATATATACTCACAAATATTCACAAACCTCTCGATTATACAAATATTCATGTCAAGTACTCAAGATCTAATATTGAAACTCATCTCTCGAATTATGAATCAATATATCAAACATGCTTAAATCATTGGCCAAATGATAAAACAAGAATAAGAACAAAGTACTCAAATAGGCTTCAAGACAATAACTTCAATTAAGATTAAAACATTCAACAAAAGTTCAATTAATCTACTTCCAAAACCCGAAAATCACAAGAAGTTTAGCTATTCATTACAAATAAACAACTCATAGACAAATTGTTCATATTCATGACAAGCTAAAATGAAAGATTAAAGCACAAAGAATGAGAAAACTTAGGGGAAGTAGATAATCTCTCGATTAATCTTCAATCCTCGAGCTCCAATTCGACCCGTTTCTTCCCTTGATTCTTCCTTGATGAAGTTGAGCTATTTCTTGTGTTCTTGGGTCTTTTCCAGACCTTTTCTCCCCTTCTAGTTCAAGCCTCCCATGTATCTATTTATAGTACCCCTGTTTTTAGATCGAAAATCGGACTTTTATTGTTTTATCCGCCCCATGGGGCGCTGCAGCTCTCAAAAATGGGCGTTGCAGCGCGCACATAACACACCCGGCGCTGCAGCGCCATCAGAATTTGGCCGCTTGCCCAGATTTTCGTCTCCGCTGCAGCGCTCGTTTTGCGCTGCAGCGCCATCCAAACGTCCGAATTCGGTTTTGAGTCCTTCATCAAAGTTGTAGCCCTATCTCTTAGCTTTCTATATCCACTTGAATCACCTCAATATCAATTTTGTAGAGAGAGTTATGGTCAAAATACTAAACGCTGCCAGTGATGGAAATTTTTGACAGCGTTTGGGCGTTTCTTCAAATCAATCTCTCGTTGTTTGCTCGTTTGTACTTCTTTTGATATACGATTCATTACTATGACTATAAACTCAATATAATTGGCTCTCAACATGGATTGACTACTCAAATAACTCAAAATAATCAAAAACAACACAAAACTCAAGTCTAGGAAGCCCAAATCATTGGTATAAAACCAAGTGAACAGTTGTATACCATTGATTTGGGCTTCCTAGACTTGAGTTTTGTGTTATTTTTGAGTATTTTGAGTCGTTTCTGTTATATCTCATAGGTGAGGCATTAATTTCTATTGTTTCAAGTCATTTGAGAGGCCAAGCCATTTTGAGGGCCAATTATATTGAGTCTAGAGTCATTTTAATGAGTCGTGCGTCAAAAGAAGCAAGGATGATCAAACAACGAAAGATTGATTTGAAGAAACGTCCAAACGCGTCTGGAATTTCTGGCACTGGCAGGTTTTAGTATTTTGGTCATAACTTTCTATACAAAATTGCTATTAAGCTGATTCAAGTGGCTATGGAAAGCTCAGAGAGAGTGCTACAACTCTTATGAAGACACCCAAAGCAAATTCGGACGTTTGGATGGCGCTACAGCGCGAAAAAGAGGCGCTTCAGCGCCGGACCGTAAAAAAAAAGCGGCAAATGCAGGTTTGTGTTTTAGTGCTGAAGCCATTTTCAAGCCTTTAGGCTGCTGGGGCGGACAAAACAATGAAAGTCCGATTTTTGGATCTAAAATGAGGGTACTATAAATAGATACATGGGAGGCTTGATCTAGGGCATGGAGGACACTTGGGGATGAAAACCAACACCACCAAGACACAAGGGAAGAGTTGGGGAAGATGATTGAAGACATTTTTCATCTAGAAATAGATAAGATTCTTCTTTAATCTCTTTAATTCTTTCTTTGTTGTTTCTTGTATATCATTTGAGATGCATTCTCATTTGATTATGGGTATTTGTATTTTTATCATGAGCTAAACTTTATAATTCTAGAGGGATGATATAATCTATGTTTGAACTTATGTTTTGATATTGTGGTTTGTCAATCTAGATTTCCCAATCTATTTGTGCTATTTGGATTTATTGCTTCTAAATTACTTGATCAATAATTTAGAGTGTTTGGTGTATTTGATTTGACACTTGAGAGAGGTAATTGAATACATGGCCTTGAAATAAAGCATAACCTAGATTTCATAGAATTGAGAGATTTGTGAATCATTTGAAGTCATCAACCAAGATTCATAGTTTTTATTGAGATTTCAATTGATGATTTTTATAGAGATATTGATTTCCCAATTGTGATCTAAAATCATTTGGCACTCGAGAGAGGAAATGATTATTGTAGGAATCTAGACTTATAAATTGGTAATTTGTGATTGGTATACCATATTGATAATATAAGGGAAAACTAGATTCATCACACCTCTAGAATTCATTCTCCCATAGATTTAGATGTTTATATTTTGATTAGTTATATCTAGTTGTTTTTATTTATAAATTGAGACATCCATCTATTATTGATGTCACAAATATAGCATAGGTAATTTATACTTGGTACTATACACGCATTCCCTGTGGATACGACAACCCTACTCATATCACTATATTAAAACTTGACAACCGTACACTTGCGGTTAGAAAAATTCTCTAACAAGTTTTTGAAATGAAAGACAAACAATACAACAACACAAGCGACTACAAAACTCCATAAACCAATAACTTGTTAGATAATTTTTGTTTTTCTTTTACAATTTCTTTAGCCTCAAGGGAAAGAATAAACTTAAGCAAATCAATATCATCACTATCTTCCTCATCACATTTCATTATTGAATTAATCAAACAATGTTCTAACGGATCTTTTAAATCTTGTTTTATAACTTCCGTTTGATCACATTGTTCGATTTTATCAATAAAATGACATGTGTGAGGTTCCTCTTGAAATTTCATTGCTTTATAAATGTTAAATAGTACTTCATCATCATTTACCCGTAATGTTAACTCTCCTCGTCGCACGCGTCAATTAAAGCTCGTCCGTTGCTAGAAAAAGGTCTCCCAATAATCAATGGCATTTCATGATCTTCCTCCATATCCAACACCACAAAGTCCGGAAATATGAATTTATCCACTTTGATCAACACATCTTCAATCACTCCTCTTGGGTAGGTGAGTGATCTATCGGCTAATTGCAATGTGATGGTGGATGGCGTTATTTCTCCAAGGTCAAGTTTCCTGAAAACAGACAACGACATAAGATTAATGCTAGCACCTAAATCACAAAGAGCTTTATTAAAATAAGAATCACCAATAGTTCAAGGGATAGTGAAACTCCCCGGATCTCTTAATTTTTGTGGTAGCTTTCTTTGCAAAATGGCGCTACACTCTTCCGTGAGATTGACCGTCTCATATGCCTCCAACCTTCTCTTTCTCGACATCACATCCTTCATGAATTTTGCATAGTTTGGCATTTGCTCGAGTGCATCGGCAAAAGGGATGTTGATGTGAATTTTCTTGAATATTTCCAAAAACTTGGAAAATTGAGCGTCCAACTTTTCTTCTGAAATCTGTGGAAAAGGAAGAGCATTTGGTAACACATTATCGAATTGGAAATTGGTTTTACCTCAATTTTTGCCTTTTCGATTGCTTATCAATGCCTCTTCATTTTGGAGTGTTTGAGCTTGCTTCCTGGTTCTTTGGTGGCATGAGCAGGCATCTTTGGTTCATCATATTCCGTCCCACTTCTCAACTTAATGGCCTTGCAATGTTCCAGTGGGTTCACCTCGGTGTTACTTGAAAACGTATCAACTTTCATTTGTGAATTAATAAGTGGCGATTGACCCACATGTGTCCCCAAAGATTTGAGATGACTTTCAATTGTTGTAACCCTTGAACCCAAATTTTCTATGTTAGAATCGGCCTTGTTCATCCATGCTCTTGATTCTACAAGGAATGAACTAAGTAATTCCTCCAAAGATGGCTTTTGTTCTCCCACATGTGTGCTCGTACTTGCTTGATTTCGATATCCCGGAGGTGGTTGCAACACATTTCGTATTGCTATACGAGAAGTTTTCATGATTGCGAAGTCCCGGGATGATAATGTGTCGGCAATTGATTCCTCTATTGTTGAAACCCGATTATTCACATAATTCGCTTGTTCCGTATCGCGATTCACAATTTCTTGACTTATCTCCATGATCGCCTCCGATTGTTGTTTTCCACCTGAACTTAGTGTAGCAATTTGCTTTGACAAGGCGGAAATTTGAGAGGCCAATACGGACATAGTATCAAGTTCAAGAACACCGAAAACTTTTCTTGGCGTAGATCTTTCAGACGGCCATTGATAACTATTGGCAGCCATTTCTTGAGTAAAAGCATGGCTTCACTTGGAGTTTTAGCCATCAATGTACCTCCTCCCAAAGATCTATAATAGTTCTTGAATGCCCATTCATACCATTGTAAAAATACTGAACTTTTTGCCAATCTGCGTACCCATGTTGTGGACACCTCCTCAATAATTCTTTGAATCGCTCCCAAGCTTCGTAGAGTGGCTCAAAGTCAAGTTGATGAAATTGAGCAATCTCACTTTTAAGTTGAAGTGTCTTGCTGCGTGGAAAGAATTTTGCCATGAATTTTTCAGTGAGATTATTCCAACTAGTGATACTTCCAGGTGGGAAGGTTTGAAGCCATTGTCTAGCTTTATCTCGAAGTGAAAATGGAAATAACCTCAACCGAATAGCTTCATCGGGAACCCCATTCATTTTGATAGTGTCACATATCTCGAGAAAAATAGCCAAATGAGCGTTCGGGTCATCTACGACACTTCCCCCAAACTGATTCTATTGCACCATGTTTATTAGGGCCGACTTCAATTCAAAATTATTCGCATTGATAGGTTGGCGAACAATGCCCGAATAATTTTGATTCGTGGTTGGTCGAAAATAGTCGAATGGCCCTTCGGTGGTGAAACAATTGGTATGCGATCTTCATCATCACCGATTCTCGCCATTTTTGTGAATTCTATTCTTCGTGCGGCTCAAATCTTTCGAAGCGTTCTTTCAATTTCTGGATCAAATAAGATTAAATTAGCACTTTTATTTTTTCGCATCAACAAGAAAACACAAAAATGTCAATGACCCTATTGTAACAGAAAAAACAATCTAAATTAAAGTAAAACTACTAAGTAATAATATTAGCGCAAATAAGATGAATTATTCCCCGGCAACGGCGCCAAAAACTTGTTAGAGAATTTTTCTAACCGCAAGTGTACGGTTGTCAAGTTTTAATATAGTGATATGAGTAGGGTTGTCGTATCCACATGGAATGCGTGTATAGTACCAAGTATAAATTACCTATGCTATATTTGACAGATCAATAATAGATGGATGTCTCAATTTACAAAATAAAAACAACTAGATATAACTAATCAAAATATAAACATCTAAATCTATGGGAGAATGAATTCTAGAGGTGTGATGAATCTAGTTTTCCCTTATATTATCAATATGGTATACCAATCACAAATTACCAATTTATAAATCTAGATTCCTATAATAATCATTTCCTCTCTCGAGTGCCAAATGATTTTAGATCACAATTGGGAAATCAATATCTCTATAAAAATCACCAATTGAAATCTCAATAAAAACTATGAATCTTGGTTGATGACTTCAAATGATTCACAAATCTCTCAATTCTATGAAATCCTAGGTTATGCTATTTCAAGGCCATGTATTCAATTACCTCTCTCAAGTGTCAAATCAAATACACCAAACACTCTAAATTATTGATCAAGTAATTTAGAAGCAATAAATCCAAATAGCACAAATAGATTGGGAAATCTAGATTGACAAACCACAATATCAAAACATAAGTTCAAACATAGATTACATCATCCCTCTAGAATTATAAAGTTTAGCTCATGATGAAAATACAAATACCCATAATCAAATGAGAATGCATCTCAAATGATATACAAGAAACAACAAAGAAAGAATTAAAGAGATTAAAGAAGAATCTTATCTATTTCTAGATGAAAAATGTCTTCAATCCTCTTCCCCAACTCTTCCCTTGTGTCTTGGTGGTGTTGGTTTTCATCCCCAAGTGTCCTCCATGCCCTATATCAAGTCTCCAATGTATCTATTTATAGTACCCTCATTTTAGATCCAAAAATCGGACTTTCATTGTTTTGTCCGCCCACCCAGCTGCATGGGCATTTCGAAAATGGGCGCAGCGCCAAAACACAAATCCAGACGGCCCTTTTTTCAGCCGGGCGGCTGAGGAGAAGCATGCTGCGGCGCCGTCAATACTCTCGGGCGCTGCGGCTCATTTATTCTTGTTGCAGCGCTTTCTTTTTCACTTATTTGTAGCGCCATCCAAACGTCCGAATTTGCTTTAGGTGTCTTCATAAGAGTTGTAGCACTCTCTCTTAGTTTTCCATAGCCACTTGAATCAGATTAATAGCAATTTTGTAGAGAAAGTTATGACCAAAATACTAAAACCGCCAAAGTCTTTAGAAATTCCGCACGCGCGTTTGGACGTTTCTTCAAATCAATCTTTCGTTGTTTGATCATCCTTGCTTCTTTTGACACACGACTCATTAAAATGACTTTAGACTCAATATAATTGGCCCTCAAAATGGGTTGGCCTCTCAAATGACTTGAAACAATAGAAATTAATGTCTCACCTATGAGATATAACAAAAACGACTCAAAATACTCAAAAACAACACAAAACTCAAGTCTAGGAAGCCCAAATCAATGGTATACAACCAAGTGAACATCTACTCGGACATACCATGTGGTAGTAGACGTAGGCCCTAGCTGGGTTGAAGCACTATATATCATCGAGTGTTGATTTATTTTTCTACACTTTTATTTTGTTCTCCATCTTGTTCAAAAAAGATATAATTATGACTTAAATCGGAAAATCAAAAAAATTTATTCACCCTCTCTCGTAGCCACTTGGGTTAACATTATTTACCATTAACATCATATTTTAGTTATTTATTTTAAAACGCTCTTTATTTTTAGGGGTTGGGTGGGGGAGTGGATCGAAGTCGGGGTTTGGGTGGTCTGTTTTATAAGCATAAATAGATATGATGAAATTGACCTTTTTGTATGGATTTCATGTGGGAACAAGATTTGAGTTTACATCGATTTATTTCCCAAAAGGATCACCGACAATAATTTACCTTAGATTCATAGCATTCGAGATAATTGAAAAAAATAAATTATTTTGGTGTCAAAAATCGTAGTTGCTTTTCCAAATCTAGATGTAATTAATATCTGACAGAAATTAAATTTAGTATGAGATTATATTTATTTTTAGTTGAAATTAATTATGATCAAAACTTTTGATTTCTGAACTAATCGAAATGAAATTCATGTTTCAATTCAGTTTTGCATGATCTCCATTGAAATTTTGAAATGTCCTTAAATTTAAACAATTAAAATTTCTCAAAATCTTTGGATTAGTTTCTCTAAACAAAATAATGTAGTTGATATTAAAAAAACAAAATTCAAATTTAGGTTTTTCAATATAATACTCAGAATTGCTAACTTAATGGTGAAATAATAATAAAATAAATATAATAAAAATGAGATTATCTATGGTAACGTTGAATCAGTGATTATTAAAAATGAGATAAAAGAAAAGAATATACATATAATGGTGTTACTTTTTCAAACTGAGGTGTCAAAATGTGAATCGCTCAAATTCATATGGTAAAGTAACCGTGCAATTTTAGATGACAAAGTGCAATAACTTTAGTATAATTTGAGACAATGATAATTTTGTCCCAGCGTGCATAACACATAACAAGATTTCATTGAAATATTCCACCAACTGTGAGTCTCAGGAGGCTACGAGCAAAATCCATGGACCTTACGATGTAAAATGTCTCAAAAAAAAATTTATGTGGCAAAGTTGAAAAAATCGAATAGTTCGGAGGGCCAAAAAATTCCTCTACAAATAAAATCACCTGTAATTTATTTTATGATATTTTATTTGTTATGTGTAAATCCAACAAATCTCATATTTATTAAAAAAATGATAAATTCTTTTTAACAAAAACTCTCTAATTAAAAATTAAAATGTATAATATATTCATATTTCATTGCTGGGGCAAATTGAACTAGAAAAAAATTGAATAGTTAAGGGAGTGTAGAAGTCTATGCATGGTACCATAAGCTTCGTAGGAGGCTAGGACACAGAACAGTAAATGCTATCAAATCCACATGGAATAATAAATTTGGACATCCTAGGTTTTTCTTTCTTTAGAGTCAACTCCTGCTGAGCTTTTTAAATAGTTACCGTACTACTATTTATTTTACCCTTTTAGTCTTTTACGCTGCCTATTTCACCCTACGTCAGCCTAATTGTGGACCCCAAAAAGCCCAAAACAATTGAACAAATATGATTTCCGTCTCAATACATATTAAGAAAACATAATAAATATAATTGAAAATATAATATTTTTTAAAAAAAATTCTACCTTGCATTAAATGAGATTATATCATCATTGTTAATATCAAGTAAAAGGAATAAAATGAATGTAGGCTTATCTATCTTAGGGGGACCGATGAAGTATAATGATAGTAAAATTTATTTCTGATACTTCATATTGTTTAATATATTTATTCTCGATTTATTATTCCAAAATATTTTCTACAAATATATCCATACAAAGTTTTTGAAATTGCATACAATCAGCGTCGAAAAGACAGGTAAGGATATATCATCACATATTCACATTGCTTACAAGTAAAATCCGAATAATAAGAAGTAAAATTAAGAAAAAAGATTTATAATTTGTAATAAGTAATAGCGACATATGTAAATTTCAAATAATTTATTCTTTATCGTCAAATTAATCAGTGAATAAAAAGATAGGTGAACTGGTAAGTGAATATATACATTTTTTCTTTTGTTATATATGAGATCATTGAAGATCTTGTGATGCTCACATTTCACGGCTCACGCAATTACTTTACTATTTTTTTCATCATTATTATTATTCTTATTAGTTTTTTTTTATGGGATTATTATTCTTATGGGTTGTTAGAATTTTCAAATTATTTTTTAGTACAGAGAAAAGGTAAATATTGAACCATCACAAGTCACAACTGTTGGGGGTGCAAAGTTGTGAGTTGTGAGAGACAATATAGTTCGGTTGTTACCAGACCAATGAACCAAGGTTTAATTAGTGGGTCCACTTCCTAACTTGCTAATTTGCTAATGTAGTAATGTGTACCACATCTCTGTTGCGTTTGTAGTCCATTTCAACATTCCAATTTCCCATGGTAAAATTTACCTGTGTAGTTGACAAATATACCCAATTTTTCGAAAAGAACAAACACATTGTTTATGTGTCCCATTTTTTATTTTTATTTTTTTACGCTCATACATTTTTTTTTGATATTTTTATACTTTTTCGATTTTGTTTTTTCATTGATTATTTTCGTTATTATTTCCATTGTTTCGTAGTTGTTTATGTATTTTTTTTTATGCTTCAATACAATGTTTACCTATTTTTTTTACTCTTGCCTTGAGAGTCTTAACATCCCTGTCCAATTTCCAATTTTGAAAATATTGAATGTACAATAAAAGTATAATGCAATTATTAATTAATTTTTTTGAGAGAAAATGCAATTATTAATTATTATTTCAAAGTAATAATCAAATATGATTGGTGAGTGATAATTAAAAGTAAAGTGAGTTAATAATGTATTTCATTGAACCAAGTCAAACGATTATATATTAAACAAACAAAAAAATAACGATTTCAATTTCTTTTTTTAATAAACACTCTTAATTAGGGCTGCAAATGAATCAAGTCACTCGTGAGAGGAGCTCGACTCGGTAAAAAGTCGTTTGAGTTCGTTTAATGAGTCACGTTAAAATAAATGAACTAAACTTAAGTTTAGAGATATTCAGCTCGTGGTAGACTAGTTAGTAAAGTCATATAAATTAAGCTAATAATTTGACTTTAATTTTAATTTGTATACATTTGTTTATGATAAAAATAAGAATACTTAAATAAACTTACTTGTTTTGAATAAAATCATCGGTTTTAATATATATATATATATATTATGCGTTTTAAAAATATATAATATTTCATTTTTGTAGATAATTTGAACAATAATTTAATTTATAATTAATATTTACTTAATTTGTTAGGTTTGATTAGACTTGAAAAAATTTATAAGACATCATATATTCGATAAATTCAAACTCAAATTCAACTCAATAATGAAAAAGTTGAGTTTAAATTTTCAAAATCTCGGCAGAACTCGGTTAGGATTGCAACCGAACTCTGAAAAAAATATACAAGACACACATGGGACCACAGAGCACACGTTTCAGTGAAGCAAACGCTGATCGTTCCATTGAATAGGTGGGAGCCACAGCTAGGCATCACCTCCAGCGCACAGTAGCCCAAATGACACGTGTCTCAATCGCAGCGACCAGCTTCCACACAACCCGTGCATTTTTACTATTTTGGCACCAAATTAGGAAAACAAGTATTTGTCGGCAGAGTGACCAGTTTCCAACTAAAGGGACAATAAAATTTTAACCTAGTAAACAGGAAAAACCACAGCCAAAAAAATAAAAAATCTTGGTCTAGATAAAAATCTTGAGGGAGAAAACCAAAAAAGAAAAAAGAAAAATGATAGTGTTGCTTGACTATTTTGTCCTTGGGAATTTTATAAACACCAATTGGGTCCCCCAACATGCATTCAGCGTGGAGTGAACGGAAATGTGGGCAGTTTGTTCGTTACGTACTTGTCCGAATATGACGACTAGGCCAAGATGCCTATTCTCACAATTTCTTATAACCAGTGATAAACTAGGAATTTTATGTAGGGCCCCAAATAATATTAATATAAAAATAAAATATAATATATCATATCTAAAAATAATATTATAAATTAACAAATACTAATTTTGATTCTGTCAATGTTTTACCTCAGTTACATCTTAATATTAAAAAATAAATAGCATAATACAATTACATCAAAATATCATAACATTCATCTTCTTTTCTCATATTTTGAAATTATTGCATAATATCTTCATTCATAATATACATATTTTTTAGTATGTATATATTACCAATCAATCATTCAATAACCCATCACGGATGTTGAATTCTTTAGTGGGAATTTGATAACGAACCTTAAATAATCCCAAAAGAGATGAATAGAGGTACAAGAGAATAATGCCAAAATTCATATTCAATATGGTGGAGCAAAAGAAAATCTACAAATTTTGAGAAATGAGAAAAAATGATCAAGACTCAGATATTTTTCAATTCACAAATGAGAAGGGAACAACAAAAATAAAGGACTTGAAAAGCTTTTTTCCATTTTTACCTATTTTCTGCATTTTCTTAAGCTTGAAAAGTAAAATTACCAAATTGCCCCTAGTGTTTTTCAAAATTTCAGGGGGCCCAGTGCCCCCCTTTGGCCTAAGGTGGCTTCGTCCCTGCTTATAACACCTCTTAAAAAAAAATTCAATTTTTAGAATTTACATAATATACTATTTACAGGTTAAAATGCATAAAGAATGGGTAAATTTTGTCTTAATTGGAAATACGCCGGGTCGGCTGGCTCGATACGAGCCCATCGAGGCAATTGATCAAATCAGGTTGGGTCGTGTCAAAATTTAGAGATATTGACAGACGTGCCCTACTTTTCTGGAAAAAGGGCACAATTTACGCTTATCTTAATTTTGTTCACTCCGGTGATTCTTTTAACTTTTTTACGGTTCTACATATTCTTTTGACATCTTTATGTTTTTTCGATTTCTTTTGTTCTTGTATTGCTTTATATGTTATTCCTGTTATTTTGATGTTTATATTTGTTTTTTGGTTGTTTCTATGTTGTTTCGATGTTTCAAAACAACTTTAACCTATATTTTATGCTCTTTTTTGTTCACGTGTTGTTTTGTTTGTTTCTATTATTAATGTTGTTCTAATATTTTTTGTTGTTGTTTCCATGTATTTTTCAATGTCTCAATATAGTTTTTACCTATTTCTAAGCTATTTTTGTTCATGTGGTGTTTTCTCTATTGTTTATGTTGTTTCTGAGTTGTTTTTATACTGTTTTTAATGTTGTTAGGATATTTTCATTGTTGTTTCTATGTAGTTTTTGATGTTCCAATACAATTTTCACCTATTTTAAGCTCCTTTTGTTTTTATGGTGTTTTTTATATTGTTTCTAGATTATTTCTTTATAGTTTTCAATGTTGTTTCGGTTGTTTTTTGAGTGTTTCCATGTTTTTTTGATATTTTCAATACATTAGATCAAAAGTTGAACATTCATGTGTTTTTTTTATATTATTTCCAATGTGTTTTGTTTTATATGTGTTGTTTTATATATATTTCTTGACTTTTTATAAGCTTTCAAGTATAAAATTAGTTATTTAATGGGGGCATAAATTATTTTTTCACTAAAACTTTATTAGACGAAACATGTTTGAAACATGTTCGAAACAACCTTAAAACAACAATGTAAAAAAATCCAAAAAATTAACGGGAGTGTAAAATATCCAAAAATGCGCGAGTGTAAAAATATCCGAAAAAAATCCGGGAACATAAAAGGATGTCCTTTTTTTCGGAATATTGGGAAATGTCCATAACCCATAATTCTATCGGGTCACCATTTTGTGTAGCCGATCCCATTACCAATATTTTTGCATGATTTTATTCGGGCTTGTTAGGCTTTGGAATATTTAGGCTAGGTACTTTTTGGGCACATATCCCTACTAGCGGGCTGCTCAGGCCAACCCGTCAGGTCGAGCCAATTTTGTCAGCTCTAGTCCTAATGAGTAATGCGCCATAATTTGGAAATGCTCAATAAGCTAAGTCCAAGCCAATTACCTCGATAGTGGAAGTTTGTGAAAATTATTATTTTTTAATTAATATGGGTGATAATGTTTTAATTAGCTCCATAAAAGCCCCAATGCTTCAAAAAATGAAAAAGACTTACCTAATTGGCAATAAAATCCTCTAATTCTTACTGTTGAAAGGTATGCAATTTCATTACGCACTTATCAGTTCTTTGACTTATTCCCACTCGCTCTGGAACTGAGTTGCGCGTTGGAGGATCTTTGGCTTGCAAATCACCAGTATCCCTAGTGATTTTTTGTGACGCAAACAATGATCCACTCAAGAGCTAATTTCAACAGGAATACTACCATCATTGTGCTACCATTGTATAACAATCCAAATGTTCTATTCTTTACTATGTTCCGTCTAACATTTAATATGTGTAATAAAGACATTGTGTTATAAACATGAGATTTACCCATTGGCGGAGGAGGCGGATCTTGGGCCCCGGGCCCCTATTTTTTTTTAAAAAAAATTACTAAGTAATTTTTTTAAAGATTTTTTTAATTAATATCTATATGATTTTGTTGGAATTGGTTTTAATAAATTGGGTTTTGACCAAATTTTGACCAATCATTTAAGTGAGTTCATTTATTCGATGTATAAAATAAATGAGATAAACGTCATCTACGCCGCGGGTAGATGAGTTTAGCATTTTAAATTTCTCAAAACCAATGTCGGGTGAATGAGAAATAAATGCATGAGTTGGTCACTTAAAATGCTTTTATATATGGAATATAAAATGGTGGAAATATGGAAAGCCATATCCCACATAGGAAACATATTAAATGTTTGACTAGTTGATAAATAGCTTCACCACTAATAAGGAGTAATCATGTGGAACTCCTTATGGTACACCCTACTGGACCAAGTCAATTTTGACTAGCCTTTGGCTAGCTCAAAAAGCACCAAGGACGGTGCAGAGCACCATTCGAGTCGGAGCTGGGCCCAGGCCCGCGCACGTCGCACATAGTCTCATTGGGCGCTTTAGAGGCGCACTTCGCACGTACGCATCGTCACGAGGAACTTTCAGGAGCCTTAATGTTTTGACAAATCAAACTAGGGTTCGGTCGATGGCGGCGGGCGTGATACGGCATAGTCGTCGTCAGGGTGACATGGTAGCATTTGGCGCCGATTGGGCACATCCCATTCGCCGACGAGGCGCCATGACCGACACCTGGCCCGGTGTGCGAGAGTGTATGCCAAGGGTGTGTTCCTTGATCGAGATCGTCGATCAGACCATCGATCGCGATTGTTGACAACAAGGCGCGATCTGACGGTCACAACTGATCCGGACCTAGGGTTGCACCCAGTCTGAAAAGACACCAGAAGCTCTCTATATATATCAGTCCCCAAAATTCATTTCAGCATCAGAAAAATTCAAAATTCTTAATACATTCTGCATAAAGTTTGAGAGTACAAAAACACTATAAAGTTCGTAGTGTTTTGTGATTTGTAGTGTTGCTATCACAAGACGTAAGCCGTTGTATCTTGGGAGGCGATTGCCAGTTTCCATTAACACCGCAAGCGGGGCAATTTCGTCTTAAAGACAAATAGTCCAACTCTTGCCTCGACTTTCTTTCTATTACTTTGCTCAAATTTCTATAGCCATTTGATATACACCAACCACATGTTTTCCAACAATGTTAGGATGAAATTTATCATGTGTATCAAATGGCTTCGACATCATCAGTTCCAGCACCAGCACCGGGAGAGAAACCCGAGAAGTTTGGTGGTTCAGACTTCAAAAGATGGCAACAGAAGATGATGTTCTATCTTACGACTCTGAACCTTGCTCATTTCCTGACGGAGGATGCCCCAACTGTGGGGGAAGAGGAGACTGATAAGGAGAAGAGACTTCCTATGCAGGAACTACATTCTCAACGGACTAGACAACATGTTGTATAATATGTATTGTTCGGTAAAGACTGCTTAAGAGCTGTGGATCTCTTTAGATAAAAATTTTAAAACAGAATATGCTGACACAAAGAAATTTGTTGTCGACAAATTCCTTGAGTTTAAGATAGTTGACACCAAGACGGTGATCAGCCAGGTTCAAGAGATCCAGCTCATTCTGTACGATATAATTGCAGAAGTAATGGTGTTGAGTGAATCCTTTCAAGTAGCTGCTATTATCGAGAAGCTACCACCTCTGTGGAAGGATTTTAAAAATTACCTGAAGGATAAGCGGAAGGAGATAGGGCTTGAAGACTTAATTGTCAGATTGCGAATAGGACCTATCCTCCGCTCAAACCAATCCAGATCATCACCAGTTTGTCTTATTCTCATCAAATGGATATCGAACTCGTTCTTGCCAGAGACAGCCTTGCGACCACTCTTCTGCCTACGCATGAACATAGAAAAGTAGAATTTGAAAGGACGCTAACTCATATGGTAGCTATCTCATTAAGAAAGAGGTCCTCATAGACGATCAAATAATTGGAGAAGACAATCGCAAGTCTGAAATTAAGTCTGACAAGCTTCCAATGGAGGCAAAGGCAAACTTGGTGGAACCCAATGCTAGCAAGAAGAGAAAACACCCGGGGAATAATCAGAAACAGGGAAAGGTTAAAAAGTTCAAAGGGACCTGCTTCAATTGTGGAAAGCCGAATCAGAAGGCTAAAGATTGTCGTCTTTCTAAGAAAGACAATCGGAACCAGATGCATGTGACCGAGGATAAATCAGTGCTAATTGATATGTCTGAGCTTAATCTCTAGGCTGTTTTGTTTGAAGCCAACATGTGCTACATGGTGGATAACCCGAAAGAATGGTGGGTGACACAGGTGCTACATGTCACATATGCTCCGACAAAGACATGTTCTCAATGTATACTCCTATCAACGGAAGGAAGTTATACATGGGAAATCATGCAACTTCTGAAATTGTCGGTCTTAGCAAGGTGGTGCTGAAGATAACCTCGGGCAAGGAGTTGACCCTTGTTGATGTCCTTCATGTTCCAAACATTTGGAAGAATTTAGTGTCAGGATTGCTGTTGGTCAAGACAGGGTTTAGATTAGTATTTTAGGCTCAAAAGTTTGTACTAATGAAAAATGGACAGTTCATAGGGAAGGGGTACTTAGATAATGGACTGTTCAAGATGAATGTAATGTATGTACTCCGAAACTTTGAAAGCAATAAAATTAATGCTTCTTCTTATTTGCTTGAGTGTTCAAATTTGTGGCATGTTAGATTAGGACATGTGAATTTTAACACTTTGAAAAGGTTAGTAAACTTGGAATTACTACCTAATTTTAAAATAGATTCACATCACAAGTATGAAATCGTATTTGAGGTAAACATGGTCAAAACACCATTCCACTCGGTGGAAAGAGATACCGAACCCCTAGAGTTAATTCATAGTGATATATGTGATTTAAAGTTTGTGCAAACTAGAGGTGGGAAAAAGTATTTTGTTACTTTTATCGATGATTGCACAAGATACTGTTATGTATATCTTTTGATAAGTAAATATGAGGCCTTAGAAGCTTTTAAAAGCTATAAGAATGAGGTTTAAAATCAACTTAGCAAGCGAATTAAGATAATTCAAAGTGATAGATGTGGAGAATATGGAGCTACATTTGATGAATTTTGCTCAGATTCTGGTATTTTTCATCAAACAATAGCTTCTTATTTACCATAATCAAATGATATTGCTGAGCGCAAAAACCGAACTCTAAAAGAGATGATGAATGCTTTGTTGATAAATTCGGGTTTACTTCAGAATTTGTGGGGGGGGGAAACAATTCTATCGGCTAACCACATTCTTAATAAAATACCACACAAAAATAAAGACAAAACTCCGTATGAGTTATGAAAATGTTGAAAACCTTCCTATAAATACCTGAAAGTGTGGGGGTGTTTGGCTAAAGTAGAAATACCTAAGCCAAAACAAGTCAAGATAAGGCCTAAAACAATCGATTGCATTTTTAATAAAATACCACACAAAAATAAAGACAAAACTCCGTATGAGTTATGAAAATGTTGAAAACCTTCCTATAAATACCTGAAAGTGTGGGGGTGTTTGGCTAAAGAAGAAATACCTAAGCCAAAACAAGTTAAGATAAGGCTTAAAACAATCGATTGCATTTTTATTGGATATGCTAATAACAGTAGTGCATATCGATTTTTAGTGCACAAATCAGCAATTCCAGATGTACAAGAAGGTACAATTATTGAGTCAAGGAATGCAACAAAAAAAATGCATTATATAGCCATAAAAAAAGGCAGTATAGAGCTATATATAAAAAAAGTGAAACAATCGAGATTATACTCCGCTGGTTGAGCTGCTTAGTAACTAGGAGTATTCATGAGCCCCATGTTTGACTTTTACGTAAAACGGCGGCTCAAACATGAGTATGGGAAACCACCCTAGGAGCCTTTGGAAAACATCCGAAATTTATACCTAGTGGAATAATATCTCGGGAGTTCTAGCAGCAAAAAAAAATGGCTAGTAATTGCGTGATTGGTTGTGTGAGTAAAAGGGTTGCAACTTCTGACACAAATTGGAAATTTAGTAAGGAATGCCAAACATTTTAATTAATATTTAACTTTAGCCGAGTGAGTATATTGCGAAGGTTGGGGATCGATGAGGAATAATACGGGGTAGATGGAACATGGTGTTATGGATTAATTGATTCTCAAATTGGACATAATATTTCTTGTTGGGTTTAGTGACATTATAATTTGCTTGAGGACAAGCAAAAGGCTAAGTGTGGGGGAGTTGTTTTACATATTTTTGTGTGTGTTTTGTGTGATGATTTATACATATTTTTGGCATGTTTTATTTGTATTTGCATGTTTTAGTGTTATGTTGTGTTATTTTGTTGATTTTCTAGGATTTGGTGGAAAAGACAAGTTTTGGAGCAAGAAACGTCAAAAAGTCATTTTGCGCAATTTCGGCAGTCGTCGTATTCTGGACGTAACGTTCACATCCAAATTACAATTGACATGCTTCATATACCATTGGAAATCTAAGACAAAGTTCTACAATGTCTATTTTCTTCTACAAAATTCAAATGAAGACGTTTGGATGGGTTAAAATCATGTGCATGTCGAAATAATATGTCAAAATCTCAGAAATGACATGTCTTGGTACTTTGGCCATAACTCTCTCTAGAAAATTGTTATTGAGGTGATTAAAGTGCCTATGGAAAGCTAAGAGATAGAGCTACAATTCATAAAAAGACATCAAATGAAATTCAGACGTTTAGGGGTCGCGCGGCGCCAAGACAACTTGGTGAATAGCGGACATCTTGGCGCAAGACGGTTTGGCTTGTGATCGCGCGCCGTGACGTGCTGAACACAAAATTTCTAATTTTTTCCGATTTTTGGCTATTCCACCTTGTTTAGGACTCTAGTCTTATAAATAGGACTTGCGAAGCCCCTCTTTTCGACACACCTTCATTCATAGCATTTCTAAACTTTAGTTTTTGGTATTTTTCTCTTGCTTTTCATCATTGGGATTGCTTGGGTCTTCCCCTTGAAGTTATTTTGCTTCTTAATCAAAGAGTAAGATTTCTTCATATCTTTTGTCTGATTTCAATTGTTGGGTGATTATTATTGTTGCATGATTATGTTTATGATTGTTTTCTTTCCTTCAATTGAGATTATGATCCCATCTCCAAGCATGAACTAATTTCTTGTTCTAGGATTAGGATGTTTTGATTCAAACAAACAAGCATGAGTATTGACTAATTGATCTGCTTTCCTAAATAAACCGTTTTACTTGTTGATTGATTATTTGACCAACTCTTGAATGTTTGAGGGGATAATTGAGATCGATCGAAGATATTATTCCTGGACTAAATTTATTCAGGGGGTTAGATATGAATCAGAAATGTATTATCTAACCATAGGTTTAATGAAAATAGCAAATTATGTTAGGATAGCCCTAATATTTGAATACGAGAGTTATCAGATCTAGACCTAGTCTTTACATGATTGTTATATTTGTTAACCGCATGATCAATTAATTGATATTCTGCTTGCAAGTTTGATGAGATGAATCCATAATCCTAGACTTTCTTCCATATCTTTTTCTCCAAGTTTATTCGTGCTTAGTTTTAATTCATCTTTTTAATTGTTTTCTTTTAGTTTATTTAAAACCAACAAATCTGGTTAGAGTGTTTAGGTTTTATTTTCTGTCTATTGTGTTGCATAATAATTATTTGCCGGCTAAGTCTTCCATGAGAGACGACTTGTGGTTAACTTGCTACCTTACAATTGATCTCGTTCTCTTGCGAGGATTGTTAGACTTTTATAGGTGTTTAGCGGTTTAACAAACATCAAAGTGATGAAGAACCGAGACATAGTAAAAGGGCCAAAATAACTAAGTCTTTTGGTCCAGATTTTCTAACTTATGTGTTAGAAAATGAACCAAGGACAATTGGTGAAGCATTGTCCAGTCCAGAAACTTCATTCTGGAAAGAAGCTATTAATAGTGAGATAAATTTTATTATGCAAAATCATACTTGGGAGTTGGTAGATCTCCCACCGGGAAATAAACCTTTAGGATGCAAGTGGATCCTTAAAAGGAAATATAAAGCTGATGGAACTATTGATAAGTACAATGCTAGATTAGAAGCTAAAGGATTTAAACAGAGAGAAAGCCTTGATTTCTTTGATATGTATTCACCTGTGATAAGAATCACATCTATTAGAGTTCTCATTGCTATTGCTGCATTGCGTAACATTGAGATACACCAAGTGAATGTGCAAACGACTTTTCTCAATGGTGAATTAGAATAAAAAATCTACATGGAACAACCCGAAGGGTTTGTAGCTCCTGGGCAGGAGAAGAAGGTGTGCAAACTCGCTAAGTCATTGTATGGCCTTAAGCAAGCTCCGAAACAATGGCACGAGAAATTTGACAGAACAATGCTGTTGAATGGTTTCAAAATTAACGAGTGTGATAAACGTGTTTACATTAAAGACACACCTAATGCTTATGTGATTGTCTGTCTTTACGTTGACGACATGTTGATTATGGGTAGTAATCATGATATAATCATGAATACTAAGAAAATATTGACCAAACATTTTGATATGAAAGATATGGGTGTAGCAGATGTTATTCTGGGAATTAAGATCTCTAAAACATCTGATGGACTTGTTTTGTCACAATCTCATTATATTGAGATTGTACTTCAAAAGTTCAATGCTTATGACAGTTCTCAAGCTAAAATGGCTGTTGATTTAAGCTTACACTTAGCTAAAAATTAGGGTGAGACTGTATCTCAACTAGAATATTCTCAGATTATTTGCAGTCTAATGTATGTAACAAACTGCACACGTTCGGATTTTACCTACGCAGTTAATAAACTTAGTAGATTTACGAGTACCCTGGCAATGACCATTGGAAGGCATTGATAAGGGCTCTCAGATATCTAAGACTCACCTTAAATTATGGATTACATTACTCAAGATATCCACCTGTATTAGAAGGATACAGTGATGCTAATTGGTTATCTGGCACAAAAGATTCCAAGTCCACTAGTGGTTATGTTTTTACCATTGGTGGTGGAGCAGTGTCATGGAAATCCTCTAAACAAACATGTATAGCTCGATCCATGATGGAATCAGAGTTTGTAGCTTTGAATAAAGCTAGTGAAGAAGCATAATGTCTTCGCAACTTTTAAGAGGATATTCCTTGCTGGCCTAAGCCGGAGGCTGCAATCATGATAAATTGTGATAGTCAGTCGGCTATAAGAAGGGCTCAAAATAGTATGTACAACAGTAAGTCTCGACATATACGTCAAAGACATAACACTGTTATGCAGTTGATCTCAAATAGGGTTATTACAATCTATTACGTGAAATCGAAAGAAAACCTAGCGGATCCGTTAACTAAAGATTTGAATAGAGATCAAGTATACTGCTTATCGAAAGGAATGAGCTTAAAATCCACAATATAAGAGTGTTCATAATGGTAATCCAACCTTGTGAATTGGAGATCCCAAGACCTTGGTTCAATGGGACAACTAAATTATGAATATTCAGATAAACACTTAGAGCACGTTGCAGCTCATTCCTATCCAAGTGGAGAAACCTGCTGAATGTGATGAGTTTAAGTCATAAACTTTTAATGATTCCTATACTTTAAAGAAATGGAGTAAGGCAGGATACTCTTAATAGGAGATCACCTATATAAGTGTGAAGACGGGCCGCTTCAACAAAATACTTATGAATCCAAGATATTGTCCAGGGCCAATGAACACAACCGTGAGAACCAAATGGTGTTACGAAAGATATTGTGTGGATGCTTATGTTTTGGTTTACATAAACAGCTGAACAGTTCAAGACATTGCATCACTGTGCAGAATAGTAAATCCGATAGTATTCCACTAAAGAATATTCAAAGCCACAAGCTACCTCTCCCAATGCAATAGCTTTCCGTTTGAACTCTCTTAGTGTCTGCATACTCATATGCATTTATTTTCATTCATGTAGGGGATTGTTGGAATTGATTTTAATAAATTGGATTTTGACCCAATTTTGACCAATTATTTAAGCGGGGTTCATTTATTCGATGATGAAATAAACGTTGCGGGTAGATGAGTTTAGCATTTTGAATTTCTCAAAACCAATATCGAGTGAATGAGAAATAAATGCATGAAGTTGGCCACTTAAAATTCTTTTATATATGGGATATAAAAGAGTGGGAATATGGAAAGCCATATCCCACATAGGAAACATATTAAATGTTTGACTAATTAATAAAGAGCTTCACCACTAATAAGGAATAATCATGTGGAACTCCTTATGTACACCCTAGTGGACCAAATCAATTTTGACTAACCTTTGGCTAGCTCAAAAAGCACAAAGGACGGTGCGGAGCACTGTCCAAGCCGGAGCCGGGCTCGGGCCTGCGCATGTCACATATGGTCACATTGGGCGCTTTAGAGGCGCACTTTGCACTTCGCATCATCGCGAGGAGCTTTAAGGAGCCTTAAAGTTTTGACAAATCAAACCAGGGTTCGGTCCAGTGGCTCGGTGACGTGGCTGGGTGGCAGTGACTTGGCATAGTCGTCCAGGTGGCGACACGTGGCAACTAGCGCTGATTGGACACATCTGTTCGCTGACGGGGCGCCATGAATGGACACAATTGTCCAGTGTGCGGAGGTGTATGCCAAGGGGAGATTAGGACCACCAGATTACAATTGTTGACCACAGGGCACGATCTGACGGTCATAACTGATCCGGACCTGGGGTTGCATCCAGTCTGAAGAGACACCAGAAGCTCTATATATATCAGTCCCCAGAATTCATTTCAACATCAAAAAATTCGATATTCTTAATACATTTTGCATAAAGTGTGAGAGTTCAAAAACACTATAAAGTTCGTAGTGTTTTGTGATTTGTAGTGTTGCTATCACAAGACGTACGTTTTTGTATCTTGGGAGGCGATTGCCAGTTTCCGTTAACACCGTGAGTGGAGCAATTTCGACTTAAAGACAAAGAGTCCAACTCTTGCCTCGACTTTCTTTCTGTTACTCTACTCAAATTTCCGTGGTCATTCGATATATACCAACCCAGTTTTTTCCAACAGATTTTTCTTTTAGTTTTTATCTGGTCCACCAATATAGTTCTTGGCTACACCATTGCATTTACCTGTAAGTTAAATCTTAAAGAACCCAATGAAATATCGTTAAAAATAAGAGATGATGAAATCCCGTATGACTATATAAGTTTATAGAAAGGGCAAATCAAAGTTTTCAGACTATAAAGTAGTTTCATTTGGTGTTTTCAACACACTAGGTGAATGTACGTGCAATAATATATGACATCGTTTTAATTTGTGCACGTAGCATTCAATTTAAACAATATTAGGAATAAGAGATCTCATGATGATATGTTGGGAGTTGGGACTAAGCTACGTTTATTTGCTTATGGGAAGCTCACACAAAGGCAATACGTACGGTCCCTTTACATTCTACATTGAAACATGACATCTTCAAAGTATATATTTATTAACTCATAAAGTAACGAATTAATATTAGTCACTTGCGCATCGAAGGACTTCTACTGGCACCACTTTAATGCTTATTAATTAGTTAATTTAATTAATATTTGGTGTCTGAAAGTTCGTCTCTGTTCACGTATTGTTCAAATTTTATATATTGAGAAGTCATATAATATGATTTAAAAGCCATTTGCTCTTATTTGCTATCGTTTTTAAATTTTATATAATATTCACTGATTTTTGATCGTAATCTTAAATGTGCACATGCTGAAATAATTCATACAGCCAAAGTCTCATTGTATGTTAAAAAGAAAAACATTGTTTGTTACATTACGTGTCTTGATTTTATTAAAAATAGTTGGATATTTTTGAATAAAACAATGGAAAACATAACAATGGTACCAGAGCATCCCCGCTATGGCGGTACAAAACTCTTACGTAGGGTTTCACTCTGGTAAAGAGGCTTATAACTCCCTTTTACTGTTTTTCGTAGCGTAACCGCTTGCCGCGAGTTTATTGCTTTCGTAGAGTAAATATCGTTTGCCGCAATTTGTATGTTGGGATTTGTTGCTGTAGTGTAGAAGGATTCTGTGTGATTCTTATATTTGCCTTGCTCATTTGAATATGTTGGTAGTTGTTCGTATTTCAATTTTTTATTTTCGTATAAAAGGAACTCCGAGCTAAAAATCACTTGACCCTACATCACGAGTATAGTGGAATCATGTGGTGCGAGGGGTTCTCATTTGTATCTCTGTGTTTTCAGTTGCTGATTTTGTAGGCCTTGTTATATGCTTCTGCTCTAACACTGAATCTGTGTGATTGCTGGATTTGTGATATAACCTGCGTCGCGTGCCTTTTGTTTTCTAAAAACTGTTGTGTTTATAAAAAGGACTATGCCTGGTTATAATCTCGAATCTTTTAATGGAAAAACCTGATTTTTCGATATGGCAACAGAAAATGAAAGGAATTTTAATTCAGGAAAAGTTAATTTATAAAGCCGTGACTGGAATTTATGGTGGAAAAGATACTGCTAAAAAGAAACTGAAATTGATGAGTATGCTTATTTTTCTACAATTTTAAATCTTTCTGACTCTGTGCTTAGAAAAGTTGGTAAGTTTGATTCTGCATGTGATAAGTTAGAAGAATTGTATATTGAAACTTCTTTGCCTTTTAAGTTATTTTTGCTGGAATTTTTTTCCAGATTTAAACTTGACTTGAACAAGGATATTGATGAAATTTTGGATGTGTTTACAAAACTGATTCAGTATATTATACTGATTGGTGATAAAAATATTGATTATTACACTCATATTGTGCTTCTAAATGCAATTCCTGAATCTTACAATGATGTTAAATCTGCTATTAAGTATGGTAGAGAATTACTCTTAACACTGTGGTTAATGGCTTAAAAAAGCAAGGAACTTGATTTAAAAGTCAATAAGGGGGGTACGCAGAACTCTGGGGAGGTTATGCATGTTCAGGATAGGTCCCAAAATAGGTTTGGTAACCACCAAAAATCTGATAATCACCAAACTTAGAATTTTCACAAGAAAAAATGGTACAAGCAAGACTAGATCGAAGTCTAGGTCTAAAGGAAGAAAATGTTATAAACGTGGTGAGGTAGATCATTATATTAGGGAGCACCCTAATAAAAAAGGAAACCAAAATTTTAAAATCAGTCTAATAATCAAGCAAATTTGGCTTCTAGTAGTGAAAACGTTGGTGATGTTTTTGTGGTGTCTGAATTATGTGAAAAACATGTTGTTAATTCTGCAAATTCAAACTCTATGCTTGATAATGAATGTCTCATTGATTATGCCTGCATTTTTCACATGTCACCATTTAAAAATCTATTTTCGAGCTATAATGAAGTGAAAAATTGTTATGATTCTATGGCCAATGAGGAAAAATGTCAAGTTCTTGGAATTTGTGATATTTGCTTGAAATTTGATTCTGGTTATGCATATACTTTGGAAAATATTAGACATGTTCCTGATTTGTGCACTTATTTGATTTCATGCACTGCATTACAAGATGATGGATTGTAAGGTAGATTTTGAAATGGTTTGATGAAAATTTTGAAAGGTTCTTTAGTGATTTTCAAAGCTGTCAAAAGGAATAACTTGTATGTTTGTTTTGCTGAATCTATGTCTCTTGCTGTGAATTTTGTGAATGTTGTCCAAGTTGATAAAACTGATTTATGGTATAAAAGGTTAGGTCACATGAGTGGTAAAGGTCTTGAAATTCTACATAAAGCTGGCTGTTTTGGTAGCGATATTCCATCATGTTTGCCTTTTTGTGACTCATGTGTGTTAGGTAAACAACATAAAGTGAAATTTCCTGTTTCTCCGTTTTCTAATCAACCTGTTTGCACTGATATACTTGAATATTTGCATGCTGATGTTTGGGGTCCATCTAGTGAACCCAATCAAGGTGGAAATATGTATTTTTTGTCTATCATTGAAGATTTTTCGAGAAAATTATGAGTTTTCTTAAGGAGAAATAAATCTGATATGTTTGAAAAATTCAAAACTGGAAAGCGTTGATTGAGAATCAAACTGGATAAAGGATTAAAACCCTTATGACAAATAATGGACTTGAATTTTGCAATAACTTGTTTGACACATTATGTGTTGAATATGGTATTCAAAGGCATAAAAACGTGCGTTATACGCCGCGGCAAAATGGTGTTGCCGAGCGTATGAATAGAACCTTACTTGAAAGGGTCAGGAGCATGCTTGCTTCCTTGGGTCTTTCAAAAAGGTTACGGGGTAAAGCTGTTCATACGGCTGCTTATTTGATTAAAGAAATTGATTTTCAAACTTGAAAATATTTAGTTGTGTTGCATTTGTTCATAAAAAAGTGATAAACTTGAACCAAGGTAAAAAAAAAATGTGTTTTTCAAGATATCCTGAAGGCGTGAAAGGTTTTAGATGGTGGCTTAGGGGTGAACCTGGTTTTGAAACTTTAATTAGTTGAGATGTCATTTTTAATGAATCTCAATTCCCTTGTCTGTCTTCCTCTCTGCCTTTGCGTGAACCTGAACCTGTTCCAAATAAGGTGGAGCAATTGCCTCTTTAAAGTAATTTTGATGAAACTGAAAATTTGCATGCTGAAACTGAAATCATGCCTAAAAATATTCTTGAAAATCAATCTGATTTTGTGAATTTACCTGAAAATGCTGATAATGCTTGAATGCATGATGATTTGGTTGATTTGTATGATAAAGAACCTAATGAACTTGGTATTTATCAACTTGGTAGGGATAGAACTAGAAGGAATATTAGGCAGCCTGCCAGATTTGATGATTTTCACTTGACTTCCTATGTGTTTTCTGTTTTTGAGTCAATTGATAATTCTAAACCTAAAACTTACCAAGATGCTTTGAAATTTGAATGTTCTCAAGAGTGGTTGAATGCTATGCATGAAGAAATGAACTCTTACATGTTAACAACACTTGGATACTTGTTCATAAACCTAAATATTGTTCTTTGGTTGATTGTAAGTGGTTGTTTAAAGTAAAGAATGAGAATGATTATGTGAGATCTAAATCTAGTGTCAAGCCCCAAAACGGGAGTCGTGACACAGACAATCAAACTTATGCCAAATTACTAAGCCGACCTTTTTATTACTTTAATATAACCCATCAAAAATTAGCAAATTCCCAAAATGAACACATATGTCAAATAAACTAAGTCTAGTACAGTCGCAGCGGAATCATAAATCAAAAATACAATCCAACATCATAATTGTTCCTACGGGTCCTATGCCCGACTATTACATTAGAAATTGCTTAGAAATTTGTCCATTACAGAATAAAATTCAGATTGTCTTAAATAAATGCCAAGTACAACAGAAAGCTAATCCGTAGCTTCATAATCATCACCGTTATCCTCGTGAAGTGGTTTCTCATCCTCTGGTTGTGACAAAAGACGAGAGTGAGACAAAAATTCTCAGTGGGTGGGGTGAGTGTGTGCGAGTGTAGCTTACATTTATGCAGGAAAAATCATTTCATGGAAATTTATGCATGAATCGTGCAAATGCCGTTAACATACCCTTAATATTTAATATTATTCACGAGTTAAACAAGTCAAAGCGGTCAGATAACAGTTAACAGAAGTGGTTGCGCACGAAAGTGTGACAACAACCCAGAAATCAATCAGAAGTGTTGCGCACAAGAGTGACACAACCAGACTGTCCTTATTCGGCGGAGAAGTGTTGATCAAACATCGACTCCCCAACAGATCATCTTATCCCTCCAATGGATAGGGCCGTAACCGCTATCCTAGTAGGCACGACGTCTACAGTGGGGCCAGCTAAGCCCAAAGATCGTCATAATCATGATTATACCCATTCTATAACCCAATCATCTGCTAGACTCTCCTATCCGGCTCGAGGTCAGGATTTTGACGATGGAGGCCAGTACGGGATTGCAGCCGAGTTACCCATCCTATACATGACTTATCTATTCCATAGATACAGTTAGAAGTTAGCTCATTCGAGCGATTAGCAAGTCAGTCGGAAAAACGAGAATGTTCATAGACACACATAATCCGGTATTAAGTCAACTAAGTTCAAATTCGCGGTCTAGTTACCAGTGGATAATCTAGCCAGATACATTATTTGCTTGATACATTATGCAAGAGTCCATTTTGTAATATTACAAATTATTCTGGCGAAGAAGTCGCCTTATTGTTCGTTTATTTATCCAGGTAAGAAAGTCCGACTAATAAATCGGATAATAAATTAAAATATAATTTTTGTTGAATAATATAAAAATATGTCTAAAATTAATATAAGTAACTGACTTTGAAAATATAAATTTTCTAGGTCCTTAGTGATTTTACTTTAAAATAAATCCTTTTACTAAGGAAGATATTTTCATACCGGGTTTTAAAGTTCAATAAATTTTGATCCCAGAATCGGAACGGGGCAAGGCCAGTTCCTAAATTTTTTAAATATTCTAAGGAGTTATATTTTTAGGGTCCCGGTTTCAGATTTTTAAAATTTATAGATTAGCCCTTAAATATTTTCCAAAAATAATATTTTCAACCCGATATTTTAAAAATAAATATCTCTTAAATCGGGAAGGGTTTTAACGTAATTCCAAGCCTAAAAATATCTTTAGGAAAGTATTATTTTCAGGTAATAATAGTTTTGGAAATTTCACAGGTTAAGTACCCTATTTTCAAACATTACATTTTTGGCCCAAAAGTGATTTTGTTGTGGACTCATTTCAAGTCCGATTTTTATGAAATTTATACTAAGGGCCCAGAATGTTATTAAAAATAAGTCTGTTATATTTTCGGGACAGTGACTGTCCATATTTTTGAAAATTATATTGGGATCCCTTAAGTTTTTAAAATTATCATTTTAGTGTCTAACTAGTCCTTTATTGCATTTACTTGACCCAAAAGGTCTCCATTTTATTTTGTCACTTTATGTATAATATTTAAGGTCCAAAATTTTGAATTTTTCAAAGAAGTCCCACACTATTTTTATTATTACGATTTTGGCCCTAGATTTTGTAATAATTGCAAAAATAGCCCAAGTTCGAATTTTCTCTACTAAGTCACAAGTCCAGAATATATAAACATGTCAAAATATATATTTTGTATATTTCTAAGCTAGTTTTGGACATGCATCGTAATAAGGCACCTCAAAGCATAATAAAGAGCAATTTTTGACTATTTATTATCTTTTGCAAGTAAAAGCATAATATATATATTTTTTTGAAAAATCCCTAGAATATAATACTTAAAATTCATAGAAAAAATGGTACATAATATAAATCACATAAGCATGCCTTTATGCAAAAAAAAAATGATGAGAGGGTTTTATAAGGAATGAATTTCAACGACCTCTTTGCTTGGTAGTAAGGATGGTCTAGGTGATTTTCTTCTTGGTAATACTTTGTCAAAACCTCAATGTCTTTAGGACAACTCTTATGTGATGAGTTGGGTGTCAAAATGTGAAAAACAAAATAGAGAGAAAAAGAAATAAGGAAGAGTACTAGTTAAAGGTGTTTACCTTATGACTTACTTCTTGAAAACTTCTTAAAATCACAATCTTCAAGCCTATTGCTCCTTAAATTTTTGGCCCTTCTCTTTCAAGCTATAAGATATGAATCTTCAAGTTATAGGTGAAGAGAAAAAGGATTGAGTTTAGGAATAATGTTGAAGGAAGAAGTGAAGAATTCTTACCTTATTGTTTTCTCCAAATTTCGGCCTTAAGGATTTCATAGGGAGGAGAAGTTGTGTTTTGTGGTGAAATGGCTAAGTGTGAGATAGAAGTGGTGTAAGAACAATTGATGGACTCTTCCTCCTCTGGCCCTCAATTGGCCGCCCCTATCTCTTAGGCTCTCATTGATTTTCTTGGAAGCTTGCATTTTTTGTGGCTAGTTGAGGCAGCTTGCCTTGGAATGACAAGAGTTGCCTTGGGGTTCAGAAGGCTTGAATTCTTGAAGTGAATAAGACAAGAAGAAAAGAAACAAAGGCTTGTTCCTCCCTAGCCCACTTGGCCACCCATCATCATCATCATCTATCCTCCTATATTTCTATTTTTTTTCGTATTTTGTATTTTGGTGATAATTAAGTACACTTATCCACCTCCAATCCTCCTTATCACCCCTTTATAACTTAGTCTTCTTATATAAGTCAAGTTCTCTTATTTCTAACTCTTACAATAAGTCACTCAATCTCTATAGTTGGTATTAATAAAATGTTAGTGTATGAGGTAATGAATTTATAAACTTAAGGATAATTAATAATTAGCACTTAGTAATTTAATTAAAATAAAATACGAGAATATAAAGTAGTTAGATATCAAGAATTTCGAAATTAAGATCACATTTTATTATTAACAGTAGTGTGGCACCTAGCCACATAATACATTATCCGGAATATTACAAATTCGAACTAAGTAAAAATCAGGCCTCACATTCTCCCCTCGTTAAAAGAATTTGGTCCGCAAATTTATCTTAAAACAGTTCCGGGTACTGTCTTCTCATTTCCTCCTACATTTCCCATGTAGCATCCTCGTCTCGATCATGTACTTTCCATGACTTTGACCATTAGAATCTCTCTCTTTCTCAGTTGTCGTACTTGTCTATCGATGATCCGCATCGGCTTCTCAGTGTACGACAAATTCTCCATTATTGGAGAGATTTCTTGGGTGATAACATGTTTGGGGTCGGGTTGGTATTTCCTTAGTCTGGAGACGTGGAACACATCACGCATTCCGGCAATAGGAGATGGAAGTTCCAATTGATATGCCAGGTTCCCGATCCTTTTGAGCATCTTATACGGCTCAATGTATCTCAGACTTAACTTTCCTCCATTCTTTTGAGTGGATTAGTCCTTTCCGTGGTGAGAGTCTGAGGAATACTTCATCTCCAACCTCAAACTCTAAGTCATTTCTCCTTCTGTTTGCATAGTTCTTCTACTGACTCTGAGCTGTCCAAATTCTTTCTTTTATTAATCTGACTTTGTCTACAGTCTCTTGTATCAGATCCACTCTTGGAAATGGTTGATGGAGTTTCTTTTCTCTTTTTTGGGTCCACTGGTCATCGATTTCCCAGTGTAACCGGGATCTACAATTTCGCCCATATAGCGCTTCATAAGGTGTCATCCATATTGTCGCCTGATAGATGTTATTGTAGGCAAACTCCGCTAATGGCAGATGAGATTCCCTGAAAATCTAGCATACAAGCTCTCAACATATCATTAAGGGTTTGAATCGTATGCTCTGATTGTCCATCGGTTTGCGGATGAGCGGACATACTGAAGCTTAGCGTTGTCTCCAATTCCCCATGCAGACACTTCCAGAATCTCGAGACAAACCTCAGATCTCTATCAGAAATAATGTCAGTTGGTACTCTATGCAACCATACAATCTCTCAGATATAAGTCTGTGCTAGTTTTTGTAAGCTATCCGTCTTCTTGATCGACAAGAAATGGGCTGATTTAGTGAGTCTATCCACCACAACCCATATGGTATCATACCCTTCTCTAGTTCTCGGCAAATCCGTTACAAAGTCCATCGTGATAAATTCCCATTTCCATTCGGGAACTTGTAACGATTGTAGTAACCCAGACGGTTGTTGGTTTTCGGCATTGGCTCATTGACAGGTCAGACATCTGACAACATATTATGCTACCTGATTCTTCATATTTACCCACTAAAAATGTTGCTTCAAATCCTTGTACATCTTATTACCACCGGGATGTCTTATATATACTTCGAACGATGTGCTTCTCCTAAAATTTTATTCCGCAATACCTCTTCGCTCGGTACACATACTCTGTTCTTAAACCTTAAGATCCTATCTTCTGCTATAGAGAATTCTGGACGTTATCCTTTCTGAACCTTTTCTATAAGTTCCCTAAATTTCGGGTCTCCTTCCTATGCTACTTTAATCTCATCTAGCAACTCAGGTCTTACCGAGTTATTAGCGCAAAGTATTTGAGGGTCCATTCTCATCGGATTCCATGCGCTCAACTCCTCTAGGGATCTCTATTACCTAATCATCAGTCTGGCCACACTGGCCTTTCTACTTAAGGCATCTACTACTACATTCGCCTTCCCAGGGTGGTAGTGGATATCGAAGTGATAATCTTAAATAAGATCCATCCACCTACTCTGTCTCAAGTTGAGATCCTTCTGGGAGAACAGATACTTCAAAATCTTGTGGTCCGTGAAAACGGTAAACATTGTTCTGTATGGGTAGTGTCGCCACTTTTTCAATGCGAACACTATTGCCGCCAGTTTTAGATCATGCGTTGGGTAATTTGCTTCATATGGTTTGAGTTTCCGTGAGGCATAAGCAATTACCCATCGCTCCTGCATGAGTACGGCTCCTAGTCCTTCCTTCAAGGCGTTGCTATAGACGACAAATCCTTCACTTCCACTCAAAAAAACTAGGATGGTAGCAGTGGTGAGTCGTTTCTTCAGTTCCTGAAAACTGATTCACACTTGTCGTTCCACTCAAATTTGACTTGTTTCTGAGTGAAACGCGAAAGTGGTCCAACGATCTTAGAAAAATTCTTTATAAATCTACGGTAATATCCAACCAATCCCAAAAAGCTTTGGATTGTAGTCACTGTTTCCGGTTTTTTCTGGTCAACCTCGGTCTGAACCTTTGACGAATCCATTGTGATCCCCTTTCCAGATAATATATGGCCTAAGGATGTAACTTTCTCCAGCCAAAATTCACATTTGCTGAATTTGGTGTACAATTGGTGCTATTGTAGTGTCTCAAGTACAATTCTCAAATAATGCTCGTGATCATCTCTCAACTTTGAATACAGGAGTATGTCGTCAATAAATATTACTACAAATTGATCGAGGTAAGGTTAAAAACTCTGTGCATTAAATCCATGAATGATGCTGGGGTGTTTGTCAATCCAAATGGCATCACTACAAACTCGTAGTCATCATACCTAGTTTGGAATGTTGTCTTAGGTATGTCTTTGCCCTTAATCTTCAACTGATAATACCCTTGTTGAAAATTGAATTTCGAGTACACCGTGACTCCCTGAAATTTGTCGAATAACTCATTGATCCTCGGGAGGGGATACTTATTTTTGATGGTCACGCTGTTAAGACCGCGATAGTTTATACACAGTCTCAATGACCCATCTTTTTTTCTTGACAAACAACACTGGAGCTCCCCACGGAGATGTGCTTGGTCGGATGAATCTCACATCCATTAATTTCTGCAATTGAGCCTTCAGCTTTTGTAGTTCCACTGGAGTCATTATATATGGTGTTCTTGCTACTAGCGGTGCTCCCAGTAATGTCTCGATGGTGAATTAAATCTTCCTATCCGGGGGCAGTGTAGTGAGTTCTTGCGGAGATACATCTGTGTATTCCGACACTATAGGCACTTGGTGAATCTGGGTCTCATTCCTAGGTTTGTTAATTACAAACGCTAAGTACACTTGCGTCCCATTCGAGATCGCTTTTCTAACCTTACTGGCAAAAATGATTAGGGCTAATGGGAGTCATGCTCTACCCGATAGCTCTACTATGGGTTTCCAGGTTTACATAACCTAACGATTTTATTGTGACAGTCCATTTGTGCAAAGTGTTCGACTAACCAATCCACTCCCAAAATGATATCATACTCAGATACATGCAGTAATATCAAGTTCGCAGGAAAACACACATCATCAATAATTAATTCGCATGCATTACATATAACATCAATTATCTGGCTCGCGACCAAAGGAGCCGATACCTCTAAGCAAATAGGCATGCGTTCGATGCATGATTATAATTTATGAGCAAAATGCGGTGCGACAAAGGAGTGCGATGAGCCAGGGTTAAAGAAGACTTTAGCGCGGTGATCAGATATCGAGAGCATACCTTCCACCACATCAGTTGCATTCGGGCCCTCTTGCCCTGCCAGAGCAAAGACACATGTAGGTGCCATAGCTCAGTTGTTATTTCTGGGTTTCTAAGGTGGTGCTGGGTTATTTCCCAGAGTGGTACGCATTGGATAATCCTGAATTTGATGCTGAGCACTACCACATCTGAGGCACTTTCCTTGCTTACGCCAGGTGAGAGCATGTTTGGCCTTGCACGGGCTGCTTTCCTATGTTAGCCCCTCCAGTCCCGCCTTTCTGAAATTTCACAGGCGGTCCGGATGTCCTTCCGGCTACTGGCCTTTTTGAGCTCGAAGCCCTATTCTACTGAAATTGTCCAATTCGACTCAATCCCATTTCCAGTGGGGAAGCTTCCCTAACCGCAACCGAGTATGTATCCAGCTCGACGATTAGTATTTGTTTCTACAGTTCCAACCTCAGTCCCCTGGTAAATTTGTACAATTTATCTGCCTTGGTGCTTAAAAGGCCAAGAGCGTACTTCGACAAGCAATGAAAATCGGACTCGTACTAAGTGACGGTCTTACTCCCATGCCTCAACCGATGAAACTCGTCCCTTCTGGCTTCTCAGACCACTTGTGGGATATACTGGTCCTTGAATTCTAGCAAAAAGTTCTCCCACATTCTCCGGGTCCTATCCTGAACCCATATCCTTTCCACAACCCTCCACCAGTCTTGGGCTGCGGATTCCAAACGCTAGACTACCAAGGTAATTTGCTACTCCTTTGTGTATCGCAGGCCATCGAAGATATTTTACAGCCGCTCAAGCCAGTCCTCGACTTTAGTGTTGTCAAGTTCTCCCCAAAACATTGGCGGGTCAAAGCACAAGAACCACTCCAATACCTGATCATGAGCATCACGTGCAGGCTCCGACATGTTTTGGTTTTACCCGGCTTGTTGCGTAAACAACAAAAATTGTTGTAGAGCCTGGCAGTCATATTTTCTCCCACAGCTGGGGGGTGGCGGGGGTGATAGCTTGGACGAAGGTGTTCTTTCCGGTGAAGGGTTAACATCCTCTATCACCGGGATGTGGCTTTCCCCTTAGACGATGTTCGGCCATTTGTATTTATAAGGATTATTATTCATTCATCTTACACATCTAAATTTATAATCGAGAGTACAATATGTAGGGATTCATGATAGATCAAGTTAAATTTAACAAGTACGAGAAATATAAATAACAACACATCGCAAAGGAATAAGGAAAATACGAGTACTATATTACGAAAATGTTGCAGTCAAATTATAAAGTGAACAGTCGCCGAACAATTGGTACAAATATCCATTACAAAATGAGTCTATTACAGAATTAAAATACAAGAAGTAACTGGAACAAGATAAAGCTAGTCTAATCGGTGATGGTGTTGTGAGCATCATCATCACTATCATCGTTGATGTTAACCATAGGGTCTAGATCCTCCTGCCACTCATCTAGATCCTGTAGAAAGTCCATCGGGTCCTTTTCTGGATCTTTTTTTCTATCTTTCTCTGGATCCTCTTCTGGTTCCTCCTCCAGTTCTGGGGCTACTTCCAAAACAATGTTGATAGCTTCCAAAACCCAATTTCTGATCAGCTGAGCGTGCTGCTGGAAGTTCATTGGTTCATTACCATTTGTTTTGCTCGAGTCTCCACTTGTTGCTGTAGAGCCTTAATCTGGCCCTGCATCTGGGCCATCATCTCGAGTGAACCATCAATTGTCTCCTCATGCTAATGCACCAGCGAATTAAGACCCTCTATTGTGTGAAGGTATTGGATCACGAGGACTTCACTTTGTTCAGCCCTTTCACACAGCTTATAATTGGTGCGAGTCAGGCTCAACAGTTTTTGATTTGCTTGGTGAATCATCTCGGTCAGTCTGTTTATCTCTTCTTGCATTGTCTTAATCCGGTTGTCGCGGGATTCGATCGTCATTTTGTGTTCCACTACCTCGTAGAGGAGGTCCTCCCTTAACCTAAACCTATCGTGCGATCTCTCCTTGAGCAACAGCGTGCTTTCGTGCTACGTGAAGTCGAGTGTCGTGCAAAAAAGTCACATTACCATATATAGGACTTATTTAATTACATTATTTATTTTATAGACTTGATAATATTCCTGCATACATTTGGGTAACATCAAACAATCAGTTCAATACGATCGATAAGAAAATAGATTTTGCTTTCAACTGCTTATTCATTTACATGAATACTTTGCGGTGTTATTCTACGTTTAATTCATAATAACATCGCCTTTTTGGCGGCAAGGAGGTGGTATCGACTCTATCTCAAATGCATCTGACGAAGTCTCTAGGTCCTGACGGTATGCCCACCTTTTTTATCAAAATTTTGGTCAATTATTAAATCGGATATCATTCATGCTATTCTTAGGATTTTAAATGAAGGTTAAAGTCATATGCCCCTTAACGATACTTTCATTTTTCTTATCCCTAAAAAGAAAAGAGCGGAAAAGGTTATAGATTTTAGACCTATTATCTTTTGTAATGTCATTTTCAAATTGATTATGAAAATAATTGCTAATAGACTAAAACTTGTTCTTCCTCATCTTATCTACCAGACACAGTCTGCTTTTGTGCCCGGTAGATTTATCACAGACAACGCTTTGCTTGCATTGGAAATTTTCCATCACATGAAAAATAATTCGGCCAAAAAACAGGGTCTTTTGCTTTCAAACTTGATATGTCAAAAGCATGTGATCGTGTGGAATGATCTTTTTTATGCATGGTTATGCTTAGACTTGGTCTTCATGAATCTTTTGTCTCCCTAATCATAAAATGTATTACCTATGTATCTTTATCGATCCTCCTCAATGGCAGGTCCGGAGAATCTTTTTCTCCAACCTGCGGGCTTTGCTATGGAGATCCGTTATCAATGTATTTATTCCTTTTTTGTGCAGAGGCCTTCGCTTCTTCGATTAGGAAAGCTGAGGCTGCCTCACAATTTCCATGGAATTCATGTATGCCGAAATGCGATGGAAGTATCACATCTGTTTTTTTTTTCTCCGACAATAGCACTATTTTTGGGCGGGCAAACGAAAAAGAGATAGCATCAACTAGAGAGATCATTTTGGCCTATGAGAGAGCTTCAGACCACAGAAGATTAATCTCGAAAAATCCTAATTAAATATCCTTTAGCAAGAGTATTGATATTAGTGTTGGGAAATTAATTTTTAGATTTTGATGAATGCCATGTAAAACTTAGAATAGAAAGTTGGCACCCATTTTTGTTGTAAATTGCATTGTAATAGATAGGGCTGGTCGAAGTGAGTTAAGTCACTATGCTCGAACATGCAAGAAGACAACCGGAGACTAAAGGAAGACTCATTGTGAGACAACGGTGAGTGTGGCAAGAAGAGAAGACAGGAACTCGATTGAAGGTGCGGTGAGATGCGGTGAGTGAAGTGTCGATCAAGTCAACTCAAGATAGCCAAGTCTCATGATGAAGTGACAGATGAGTCATCCAATGATTGGAAGTCGACTCAAGTCACCACGGGGAAGTCAGTAAATGCATCAAGTCGAGACAATCGAAAGAGATCCGTTGCACGTAAGTCAAGAGAATTACTTAAACAAGTAATACTTCCATATCGCCATTCTTAAAGTGCTCGATCCCCGGAAGCGTGCAAAAGGAATAAACCAATGGGAAGCACCGCACTGTGTCGAACTCGAAAAGTTGAAGAATCATTCATACGAGGAAATGTCAATTCCAAGAATCGCAACAAGACAAGCCAAGCGACCACAAGTGTCTTTTGAAAATTAACCTATCTCTTCAACGGGCAAATTTTCAAAAGAACACTATAAAAAGTCGAGGAATGACTTTGAGAAAAGGTAACCTTGACAATCGAGAAAACAAATACGAGCAAGAAAAACAATATCGTAACCGAACTATTCTCAAATCATTCAAGTTCAATCCTCAAGCCTACACTACGAAGGAAATCAATCCAACACTTACCGTTAAGGAAAGACGACTTCAATCGAGTTGAAGAGGAAACATTTTAAGAATCAAGGGTCTACATTCCAAGGAGGATTGTAGAAAGGTTCAAGGTCGAACCAGTCTCAAGTTTTTTTTGGAGGGCTTCGTGATCAAATCCAAGAAGCTTGAGCAAGTGAGTCTGTAGTAGCAAAGCAAATGCCTGTGAAGAAGAAGCCGAGTCGCACGAGAAGCCAATTGTGTGACCAAGGCATCTCAGATTGAGTCCCAAAGGATCAAGTCATTTGTGTGATCAAGACTTGCATCTCGGACCGATTACCACTTTGTATCGATCAATACTTAGTGGATTCCTCCATGAGTTGGAGAAGAGAGGATTGGAAGAATTACCCCATCTTCGAACCTCTATAAAAATTTATTATGTCATTTACATTTCAAAGACTTTAATTTCTCGCACATTATTTCAATATTTTGATAAATTTTCTGTCCAATTGATAATCAAAAAGGTGCTAAAACCAAGTATTAAAACAATCTTAAACCAAATTCAAGGGTGTTAAGTCTTCCACTGAAAACATATCACAGTCAAGTTAAGTTCTAGTCAAAACAGCTGAGTTATTCTATCAACAGCTCAGTCGAGTCTGTTGAGTGGCTAACTCATTTGATTAACTAACTTAGCTGTCCATATAGGACTTCGGTGAAGTATTAACTCGAACGTTTTAAAAGGACTAAATCGAAAAGTTGGTAAGGTTTATTCAACCCCTCCCTTCTAAACCTTACACTCACACCACTTGGGACCTACAATTGGCCGTAAGGACCAACTAGATATTCTTCTGGGGTCTCACTGGTAAATAAACATGCGGTTTACCTTGGTATCCTAGCGGTTGTGGGAAGATTGAAGAAGGAAATTTTTGTGCTTATTGTAGACCGAGTCAGGAAAAAATTGAAGAATTAGAAGAGTAGTCACTATCGACAGCAGGAAAAATGGTCCTCATTAAATCTATGGATTTATCCCCACTTATCTAATGTGTGTCTTCGTTTTTCCTACAGGCGCGTGTAATCAAATTAACTCAATTGTGAACACTTTTTGGTGGGGACAGAGGCAAGAGAAGAAAAGGATTCATTGGCGGGCGTGGAATGGTTTGTGTCGGTCTAAAGATGAGGGGGCTGGGATTCTGGGATATCAAATGTTTTAACGAAGCGATGATAGCAAAATAGGGTTGGCGACTTATTCACAACGAGAGCTCCCTTCTATCCAAAATCCTAAAAGCCAAATATTATCCGCGAAGTTTTTTTCTTAACGCTACAATTGATCATAATCCATCATACACTTGGAGAAACATTGTTGAGGGAAGAAAATTCTTCGCAGAGGTATTCAGTGGAGCACTGGAGATGGGCATAACATTCGGGCTTGGACTAACCCATGGATTGTAGACAACCCCAACTTCAAACCTCTCACAGCATCACATTCTACCCTCATTGATCTTACCGTGGGAGAATTAATTAAGCAAAATAAACTTAAAGGTGATAGGGATAAAGTGCAAGCAATTTTCAACCACGCGGACACCAAATCTATTCTCTCCATTCATATTCGCTATCATAGACCCAATGATCGACTAGTTTGGCATTTTGCGAAGGATAGAAAGTACTCGGTTAAATGGACATAAATTAGCGAAAATAGCAGCGGATTGCGTTAATGGGTTTTCACGTCTTCTGATATAAATAACAAGCTATGGAAGTGGATTTGGAGACTTCCTATACCACCTAAAAATCTAACTTTTCCTCTGGAAGTGTGTACAACAAATATTACCAACACGAGCGGCATTGGAAAGAAAATGAGTTTATTTGTCCACAATTTGTTGTCAATGTGGCACCACTATTGAAACCACGAAACATGTCCTAAGGGGCTGTGACTGGATCAAATTATTTTGGGTAGCACCCCGTACTCGACTACGGATTTCGAATGATATGGAAGGATGGATTATGGAAGAATCTCTCATGCATATGATAGAGAAAGGAGTTAGAGACAGTCACCCTATATTTACTATGTTGTTGCGGGCGATTTGGGATGCAAGAAATAAGCTAATCTTTAGCATTATAAAGGTGGACCATAATTGTTGTTATTTTTTAGCAGATTCTAGGTTGGAGGAACACACAACTGCATGTGCACAAGGATAATACATAAACCCCAGCAATTGAACGATAAATGGCATCCCCCTCCCAATGATTTCGCAAAAATTAATTCGGACGCCTCAATAGTGGAGGATGACGGCACTGGACTTGGAGTTGTTGTTCGAAACCATTTATTTTTTTCATCTCACATTATACATTTCTTCATAGAAGCCCAACATAAATTTTTATTTTGTACAAAGAAGATATAATGTTGTTATTTATTTTGAATCTATGATCATATCAACTGTGTTTTATCGTTGCCAAACTTGATTAAACTACATGTCTGATGGTGTAGTTTTATAAATTAAATGACGTACTAATATTGATTCTACAATTTTAAGAATGTATTGGTTACATTTGTATTTATGTGATGCTTTTGATTTAGTTTAAGAACGATGATAGTCTGTAGTGACTTACAAAATTAAAATGGTTAATTGTTATATTTATTAAGAATTTAACATATTAGCATTTTCTTATATAATAATTAGTTTTTGGTAGGGTGTCCATTTAATAGTTATCTAAATATTCATATAATTATAAGTTTTTATATAAAATAAATGGGTTTTAGGAGGGTACAGTAGTACACTGGTATTGGGTAATGGATTTGGGATGGGTACGTGTAATATATCTAGTTTCTTAAATGGGTTTAGGACGGGTACAAGTAGTATAATTATTATGGGATTCGGGTATGGATAGCCTTAAATTGGTGGGTACCCTACCCATTACTGTCCTTAGGTAGACATGATTATTTCGGAGATGATTTCTTAATAATAGTTTACTATTTCCCTAAAAAAAATTCACAATAACATCAAATACATGAGTGGTGTATACTAAGCGAGTATATCTTGGCTTATAAATCGACTAACATACCAAATCTTGTAATTTTGAAAATTTGTAATAATTCTAAAAAGAAATCAAAATAATCGATCAGAAGAATTAAAATGAATATTCGATTATGCCATAGCAAATTGTACAATTAATATCCTCTCAACTTTTTTTTTGTACATTTAAATATGAAAAAAGAAGGCAATTTTTAGAACTATATATAGCAGGCTTAATTTTTGTTATTGCCTTTACTCTATTTGATATATTATGAAGGTCAAAATCTATTAGTACTTTTTTGCACTTTTTCCATGATCTTTACTTTCAGTCATAATCATGATTAATGACAGTTATCTCAATGGCCCCTCATTTTGACTTTTTTAAAAGTTAAATCGACACTTTATCTGTGCTTTAATTTGAAGCAAAACCTATTTAGCTGAAAACTGCCTAATTTATGTGAGAAAGTAAAAAATGTATATAATGGAATGGTGTGAAAATTGGCAATTCTAATTGATCCGTAATGACGTTTTGCACCTCATGACAACTTGTTAAAATACCAGCAACACTTCAAGATTCGCTCTGTTTATATTGGAGTTCCAATTCAATATTTGGGGGATGTACTTTCATAATTATAGTCATTATTTATTTAATATATTTATTTAATATCATTAATTACCCAATATTATTAATTATTATGCTACAAATACAAATTAATTCTCTGGCCTACGCGTCTCATACTAGCCCAAGCGCCCCACTTTATCCTAAACGGCCGATGTAACCAATCAAACCAGGTATAAATAGGGGTGTAAATGAGTCGAGTCGAGCCGAAATAGTATTATTCAAGCTTGTTTGAATTTTAATCGAGCTTTCAAAAATTGTGTTTGAGTTTGGTTTGACTAATAATCGAATCGAGCTCAAACGAGCTTTAGTCGAGTCGAGCACGCATAGAGCTAGAGTAGCTTGATATTTTTACATATATTTTATTCTTTTTTACTAAGCGAGTCGAGCTTTACATCTTTTCAAATGGAAAAGTGTGTTCAAGTTTGGTTCGTTATGTCAATGAACCGAGCCCAAACGAGCTTTTAACGATTTCGAATCAAGTATCAAATAGTTTAGTTCGCTTTTCAGCCGTAGGTATAAAAATGTGTCTCAATCCCATCTGTAAGTAAGTTCGATTAATGACCGCGAATTACATTCTCGTGCTCTGAATTTTTCTCCTACAGTCGCTGACTTGAGCATCGGAGGGTCTCACTGGGACTACATTAGGGACCCCCTAACTTTGTACTATATGTTGCATGCTAGTTCCCATCCGAAGATTCCACCAGCTCTGGAGAAAAAGTTGGACCAATCTATCAGATTTCTTGACTTGAAGTGATATGCGGGTTCTAGCAGCATCAATATGAGTTTCAAATCGAGAATTGATCGTAGCTCGATTGTTTGAGTATTTGTAATTTAGATCAATGATATGAGATTGATTCCCACCGATCCTACCCTTCTAGGACCTGTACTAAAAAAATACGAGTTTCGAATTGGACTGAACATTGAAACCAACAATTTGAAGACTTGATGTGGCTAATGAATCGTTAGATATATTTCTACATTAAACTGTTATAAGATAATTTAAATCGACCCATTCATTTCAACTATATTTTACTCTTGTTGGAAAATAGATTGGTGTATATCAAACGGCTGCAAAAATTTGAGCAGAGTGTCGGTACGAAAAGAGTTGGACACTTTGTCTTTAAGACGAGATTGCCCCGCTATCGGTGCATACAGTCTGAAAAAAATAATGTCGTCTCCCAAGATATTAACGACAACAAACTTGCGATAGTTGCACTATAAATCGCAAGTATCAGCGAACATTATGATGCTTTTAGAACTCTCTTTGATGAACTTATGTAGAATGAGTATGAATTTCAAAATTTTCTGATGCAAAATGAATTCTGGGGACTGCTATTTGTAGAGCTTCATGTGTCTCAGGGAGCAACACCCAAGTTCGGATCGACCATGGCCGTCAGATTGTGCCCTATGATCAACAGCTGCAATTTGATGGTTCATATCGCATCCAACTGAAGGTACACACCCCTTGGCATACATCTCTGCACACTGGACAATCGTGTCCAGTTATTGTGACCTGTCAGCGAACAAACACATCCAATCAGCATCATTGCGTGCCACAAGTCGCCACCTGGATGACTCTGCCAAGTCACTACCACCTGAGCTGCTCTGCCACGCCACCGAGCCACTGGACCGAACCCTAGTTCGATTTTTCAAAACTTTAAGGATCCTCAAAGCTCCTCGCGACGATGTGTACGTGTGAAATGCGCCTCTAAAGCGCCCAATGAGACTAGGTGTGACGTGCGCGGCCCGAGCCCAGTCCGAGCTTGGATGGTGCTCCGCACCGTCCTCCGTACTATTTGAGCTAGCCTAAGACTAGTCAAAATTGACTTGGTCCACTAGGTGTACCATAAGAAGCTCCACGTGATTATTTTTTATGAGTGGTGAAGCTTTATATTTTAGTCAAACATTTAATATGTTTCCTACGCGGGATATGACTTTCCATATTCTCACCTTTTCATATTCCATATATCAAAAATATTTAGGTGGCTAACTTTTTGCATTAATTTCTCATTCACCCGAAATTAGTTTTGAAAAATTCAAAATGCTAAATTCATCTACCCGCAGTGTAGATTACGATTATATCATTTATTTTTCAAATCTAATAAATAATTCCACATAAATAATTGGTCAAAATCGGGTTAAGACCTAAATTATTACAAACCAATTTCAACAACTCTTAATAACTTTACGTTTTGAATGAATAGTGGTATTGGAGGGTGTTTCAGAATGATCATCTGAATGAGAATAACATAAATTAATTGTAGGTATCACCGATTTCACACGAAATCTCCTATTTCTTAATGTGTTTCATATGATATTTTTCCAATACACCAAGTGTTAGCAAAAATCGTAGTACAGTTTATATAATCGAAAACTGAATATAAATAAAATTTCAGAAATACAAGTTTGAATTACAGAATACAAATAAACAGCAAATGGCCCAAATTGTGTGTTGAACACACTATCCTTAAAACAGATTCGTCCCCTACTCTGGACTTCTGTTTCCCAGGATAAGACGGGAAAAACTGGATTACTTATTACCCGGCGAACTGAACTTACGCCTGAACTTTATCACCAAAAATGCAGGAGGCCAGAGAAATACAGAACAATATGCTGAGAATATTAGAATGCAAGTGAAGAGTGTGTTTCGATTGTTGGAAATTTCAGCTATTAATAGAGCTGAAAAGTTATCAGGGAATTTAAATATATTGCTGTTACACAGCAATTCATACCTGTTGTTACACAACAATTATAATTTTGCTGTTACAGGTTTTAATTCAAAAATTAAACCTGAGGAATTAATTTTAACTGCTACAGATAATTTTAAATTTTCGAAAATAAAATATGTTAAAAAATTTAATTTCGATAATAAAAAATCTGTAAAACATAGGCTAGACTATGTGGCTCAATTTCGGTCCGATATTCGTGTACGTAGGTCGCGCTCGCACACAAGTCAGTGGTTCGGAGCTCGAACCGGACCGTGATTTGCACGCCCCTGCGAGCGCGCGTGTAGAGAGAGTCTGTAAGCAATATAATCTTACACCTTACTAAAAGGTAGCATTATATATACTAGTCTAAAATGCCTTAGTTTTCCCATGTGGGACAAACCCATGTTTCAAAGAAGACAAAAACATGTTTTCTTCTTTATAAATTAATTCCAATACTCCACTTTAAGATTTAATTTATCCTTCATCCAAATATCATTTTGGACAAATAAATATTCAATTTTGATGTTCTCACGGAGTAGAAAAATAATCCACTTTTACTTTTGTCGTTAGTACAATCGAATTCCCAAGAAAATCGCACCCCAAATGTGCAATTTCCTTCACAACTTTTCCAACAATCCCCCATATGAAGGAAATTTCGAGGATAATAAAGATTTGGTGATAAAGTCCAACAGTTGAACCCTGCATAGGATAGGTAGGTGTTACCTTTTGAACCTTCCCTTATGAAAATATATTTACTTTTGGTGATCGATGAAGACGCGATGTATTTGAACTGTTCTACCTTTTCTGTAAAAGATGATATACCTCACACAGAATTCTTCCTAACATACTTCTGTTCTCATTGTTATGTTCATTCATAGCCCCGAACATACGCCCGGTTCTCGCAAGAGGTTCTAAGAATTGAGCCTCACACAATTCTCTTGCCGCCCCACTTCTCTCTCACATAGGTGATTCTTCTTTAAGAGTAGCCCGCACTACCCAAACTCGGCCATCGACGCACTTTGAGAATTATTAAAAGCCAAATGCTTATCCTCTTCTTTTTTCACGGGCTTCTTTGTTAAGGAATGGACAAGGAAAAATCCCCATGATGATCCTAGAGTCTTTTTACAATTAGGTTGTCCTTTGAACCTAGATCTTGGGATCTCCAAATAACTAGGTTGGGTTTCCATTATATCAACTCATTTTTCCGAGAGGCTTAAGTCCCATTTCTCTTGATGATTCTGCAACTAACTCTCGATTTAACCTTTTGGTTAACGGATCCGCTAAATTATCCTTTGACTTCACATAGTCAATAGAGATAACACCAGTTGAGAGTAGTTGTCTAATGATATTGTGTCTACCACAAATGTGTCTAGATTTACCATTATACATATTGCTCTGCGCCCTGCCAATCGCTGATTGACTATCACAATGTATACAAATTGCTGGCAGAGGCTTTGGCCACTTTGGAATATCTTCTAAGAAGTTTCGAAGCCATTCAACTTCTTCTCCACTCTTGTCTAAAGCTATAAACTCAGACTCCATTGTGGATCTAGCTATAACCGTCTGCTTAGAAGATTTCCACAATATGGCTGCACCTCCTAAAGTAAATACAAATCAACTATGGCGCGCGACGAAGAGCTGCAGCGCGCAGAACACGAGCTGAACTTGGGCCTGTTATATTTTGGGCTTTTTGAACGGATTTTGATGGTTTGAAGCATATAAATACAACGAATCACGTATGGGACAAAGGGTCGGACATTATTTTGAGCACAACGCAAGGCAAGAGACAGAGAGCAAGGGTTCGGGACGGCAATTGGAGGCACTTCTCGTCTGGACACATAGAGAATTCCTTCTCTTTTCTTCTCAATTCTTTCTTTGCTTTTCTTTGTCGATTTTTGAGATGTATAATTATTTATTCACGAGTTTTTGTACATCCAATATGAGCTAAACCCATCTATCTAGGGGATTGATGTAACTTACGTTTGAACCTATGTTTTGATTTCCAGTTTATGAAATTTGCATATTATTTAATCTATTTGTGCTATTTGATTTGATTGCATCTGAATTATCTGATCAATAGTTTAGATTGTTTGGCGTGTTTGATTTGACGCTCGAGAGAGGTAATTGAACGCATGACCATATAATAACACAACCTAGGGTTTCATAGAATCGAGAGATTTATGAGTCTTCTAAAGCCTGTAATAGAATATTCATTGAGCGTATGAAGGTTTAATTTATGATTTTTATAGAGATATCGAAATTAGAAATTTGAACCTAGAATCACTTGGCACTCAAGAGAGGAAGTGATAAACGGTAGGAATATTGGCTTATAGATTGATAACTTGTGAAGAATAAACTGGATTGAAAACATAGGGGATAACTAGGTGAAATCAACCCTCTAGAATTCATCTTCTACGTGTTTGATTAATTGTCTGAACCAATTTATTTTCTTATTCTTAGTTTTATTTTTAGTTTAATAAATCCTCATCTCTTTTCGAATTCTAGATAGAGTTAAGCTATTTTAATTATAGTACTTAGTATAAAATTCGATAACAATCCATGTGGAGACGATAACCCTACTTTCAAAACCTATACTAAAACTTGACACCATACGCTTGCGGTAAGATTTTTGCGATTGCGCCATTGCCGGGGATTATTTTATCCTATTTTAAACTAATACTATTACCACGTAATCTTAATCCTAATCTAGACTAGTATATGAATTATAATTTCGTTTTTCTCATTTGACTTGTCTGTTTATGCGAGATTCCAAAGATATTAATTTGCTTTCTTTTGATCCAGAGATTGAAATGACACTTTGAGCAATCCGAGCAGCAAAGCAAGCAGAGAATCGAGCAATGGCAGAAGGCGGGGACGATGAGAATAACAGAAATTGGGTCGTAAACGTGCCACCACAGCCTGAGGCACCAGAAAAGGTAATCCGGGATTATTTTCTGCCGACCGTGAACCAGAACTACTCTGGAATTGTGCTCCAGCCCATTAATGCAAATAATTTTGAATTGAAACCGGGCCTCATAAGCATGGTTCAGCAGAATCAATTTGGGGGGAGTCTAGTGGATGATCCGAATACACATTTGGCCACATTCCTGGATATTTGCGACACCATCAAGATGAATGGTGTAACTGATGAGGCCATTCGATTGAGGCTTTTCCCATTTTCACTCCGGGATAAGCCCGGGCGGTGGTTCGGCGTTCGCCCCGGGAGTATTACTAGCCAGATGATCTCAAAAATTCTTAGCAAAATTTTTCCCTCCCAGCAAGACACTCTAACTAAAGAGCGAGATAGCCCAGTTCCACAAATTGATTTTGAGCCATTATACGAAACTTGGGAGCGATTTAAAGATCTGTTGTGAAGATGCCCACAACATGGCTATGCAAACTGGCAAAGGTTTCAGTATTTCTACAATGGGCTGAATGGACATACGAGGACGATACTAGATGTGTCATCAGGAGGTACATTGATGGCTAAAACACCGACTGAAGCCTTATTTCTACTTGAATAAATGGCCACAAACAGTTATCAATGGCCCTCCGAGAGATCAGCGCCGAAGCCAGTTGCCGGTGTTCTTGAGCTGGATATAATGTCAGCTTTGGCAGCTCAAATCTCGAGTCTGACAAAGCAATTGGCAATCATGAATACTGGCAACACACCACAACAAGCCGCACTCCCACCCGCAGCCGTTCACGCAGCCGCCACTCATGAGGCCGAGCAAGTCAATTATGTGAATAACCGGGATTTTAATAACAGAGGTAATTCACTACCAACTCACTACCACCTGGGACTTCGCAATCATGAGAATCTCTCTTTTAGCAACAACAGAAACATATTGAATCAACCTCCGGGTTATCCAAACCCATCCAGTTCTAATGCACTCGGAGGTGAAAAGATGCAGTCGCTTGAGGAGACGCTCGGCTTATTCATCGGAGAGACCAGGAATCGAACGAATAGGAGTGTAGCGCAGATTGATGGTCTAAATGCTAAGATGAGCACAATGGAGACGCATATTAGATCGATCGAGACACAAATGGGTCGGTTGGCTCACTGTAGTGAATTCATTGCAGAGAAGGGAAAGTTCCCCAAGTGATACTGAGGTTAATCCGAGAGAGCATCGCAATGCGATTTACGTGAAAAAAGAAGCAAAAATTCACCGCCCCGAAGAATCACCTATTTATGCGAAACCAATGGAATCCAAGAAAATGAAGTTGGAAGATTTTGAGGTATTCTATTTGACAAGGAGTGTAGTGCAATAGTCAGTAAAGCGCCTTTAAAATGAAGGATCCAGGAGTTTCACTATTCCTTGTACCATTGGAGGAGTTTTCTTTGAGAAGCCACTTTGTGATCTTGGGTCCAGTGTGAATCTTATATCTCTTTCTGATGTGACGAAGTTTGGGCTCGGGGAGGTGAAGTCGTCCAATATCACTCTGTAGTTCGCCGATCGATCCATCGCCTATCCGTGGGGAATTATTGAAGACGTGTTGGTAAGAATTAATAAATTTGTTTTTCCTGTGGATTTTGTAGTGTTGGACGTGAATGAGGACAAGAAAATACCCATAATCATTGGGCGGCCATTTTTAGCTACATCACGGGCTTTGATCGATGTAGAAACGGGGGAGCTAACATTGCAGGCAAATCAGGAGAAAGTTGTATTCATCATCCATCCAACCAACAGGCTAAAATTTGAACTAAATGATGGTAAGAAAATGGTTGGGAATATAGCTGAAGACATTGGAGGTTGGGAAGTGTCTAAGGGCAATGTGGATAACATGCCTATTGGAGCCCCAACTTGAAGATAATCTGACATAGTCTAGCTGAAGACTGTAAACTTAGCGCTTCTTGGGAGGTAACCCAAGCCCCTTTTATTGCTTTCTTAGTTTAATATAATTTAGTAGTTATTTTTTTTTTAATTTTTGCATTCTTAGGAGGAGTAAGTTGCATCATACCCCACTCATCTTATTTGTGCAACTCCCACATATTCCATTCCACCATCACAAATGAGCACTCTAACACCACACACTTTTCATCTCATCCACTCATTATTTGGTAAGTTTGCAACTTCCAAACCCCACCTCATGGTTTTCCCCACCTTGTGATTGTTGTGTGATTGGATTGTAGTAGTGCTCAGATAATTGTTGTTGATTTGTGGATTGTGGATTGTTTGCTCATGCTAGACTTAGGCTTGGTATTGATTTTTGGGATTGAATTGAGTTATCCATTGCATTCATTATCTTTGCCCAAATTCATGCATATGAGGTGTTTTGATAAAATGCCCCAATGACAATTTCACATTAGTTAGTGCTATCTTGCATATCTATGCTTATCTTTTTGACATAACACTATATTTTCTACTTGGGGGCATTATGTATGTGCTTTAATTTTCGATTTCTCACCCATAACCGAATTCCATGGTTCCACGAGTTTTGTTTTCTTGTCTACCTTGCTAGGTTGCAAAAATGTGAAACCAAATAGGGACCGGGCTATGGTGAATGGGAAGAACAAGACCATACCTCGGAGGCATATAACACACATGAGCTTGTGCACCAGGATGCATTGTGAGCTTATACGAGACACCTCAAACACGTAGTAGTACCACATGACTTAAGGAGCCTTCACTCCTCGGCTACCAGGAAAGTCCTTTTTCCCACCTCTCCATTGGGGACAATGTCGTTTTGAGTTTAGGGGGTGCAGTCTATTTTTATTCTTCGAGTCGAGTCTTGAGTAAAAAAAAATTAAAAAAAAACGAAAAAAGAGTCTAGAGTCGAGTCGGGTCGTTTGTAAAACTGTGAAATTGCATGACTAAGTGAATTTGTCGAATATGAGTTGAACGGTCAAGAGTGCATGTGTTGAACTGTGATTTAATCTTCTTTCCATTAATTCCATCTATGTGCTTAACTCTGTTGATTTATTTGCGGACGATTTAAGCAATTGAGTAGTTCCTTTATGATCCCACCGGATGCTAGAACTTGTCTGATCACTAGTCGAGGCGAAATCCTAGGTGGTAACATTAAGGAAGTGATTTAGGCCATCTATGAACAAGCCAGAGCCTAAAATGCCTACCTTTGTATTATATTTTTCCTAGTGTCCCCCTTTGAGCCTTATAAACCCGTTTCTTTGGCAACCAATCTAATACACAGAGCCTAATGTGAATATCCTAATTACCCATCACTCATACACACAAAGTACAGAAAAATATTGAAGGTTGAGGAGGGTATAATGAGAAGGGTATGTATTTAATTGAATGAAGTTGCCCGAGAAAAGAAGATATGAAACCCCATGTATGCAAAATAATAAGTTTGGGGGTTCCGAAAAAAAAAGAAGTAGAAAAGAAAAATGAGAAAAATCAGTGGATTGAAGGTTCATAAACATTGGGGATGTCAAAAAGCGAAGGGTAGTATTGATTGTTGATTAAAAGTGATAATTGTGTGTTTGGGTGATTTGAGCCAATTAATACCATATTTTCCTACCTTACCCTAAGCCCACATTACAAGCTTTAAAAGTCCTATTGATCTTTGTGTCACATTAGCCTACATTAGTGGTGATTAGTGTGAAAGACAAGCCTACGGAGTCCGGTAAGCATCTCATCTCTATATTCAAAAAGTGGATTATTTTGAAAACACTTGATTGCGTGAATCTATCTGGATAATGAAAACGGAGTTGGCATGAACATTCCACCTCCATGATCACATTGTGAAAACTTGTGCTTGATTGATAGTGAAACGAAATTTCACGAATGAGTTTGGTTGTGAAGCTTTACAGTTAGTCCGTTTGAGTCAGTCGTCTTTAATTTTTGTTTCCTTCATGTTTGTTGATTTTTAGAGTCTATAGTTGATTGAGGACAAGCAAACGTCCATAATCACAAGTGTATCTTAAATACCTTAGTATTCTCACTATACCTTTCCAGTGTTCATGTGCTGGATTACTCATGTATCTACTTAATTCACTCACTACATAAGTGTTAAGTTGGTTTTATACCAACGTATTGAGTATTCTAGACTAGGATTTTGCGGTGTTTTCGAGTATTTTAGTGTCGTTTGAGTCGAGTTCGTGTCACAAGTTGTCGTTTGAGAGTCGGGACTAATCTTGGAAGCCGAAATTGATAAAAAACAATGAAAAACATATTTGGAAGGTGAAAATCAAATTTTAGAAGTTGAAAAGCAGAAAAAGAACGTTCATGATCGAAATAGTAAGCTAAAACACCCGCATTGCAAGCAAGGGGGTCAAATTTAGTACAACAAAGCAAGGGCTGCAGCGCCCAAATGCACAACAAACAACAAAGACTTAGCGCGGCAACATGCGCCACTCCTCCCTGGCCGCAACGCTTACCAATACAAAGAAGAACAACAAATGACTTCCAGCGCATTTGTGGTGGTGCACGGCTAGGGCTACAGCGCGCGCAACACGGGCTGAACCTGGGCCTGTTATATTTTGGGCTTTTTGAATGGATTTTGAGGGTTTGAAGCATATAAATACGACGAATCACGTATGGGACAAGGGTTCGGACATTATTTTGAGCACAACGCAAGGCAAGAGACAGAGAGAAAGGGTTCGGGACGGTAATTGGAGGCACTTCTCGTCTGGACACAGAGAGAATTCCTTCTCTTTTCTTCTCAATTCTTTATTTGCTTTTCTTTGTCGATTTTTGAGATGTATAATTATTTTTTCACGAGTTTTTGTACATCCAATATGAGTTAAACCCATCTTTCTAGGGGATTGATGTAACTTACGTTTGAACGTATGTTTTGATTTCCAGTTTATGAAATTCGCATATTATTTAATCTATTTGTGCTATTTGATTTGATTGCATCTGAATTATCTGATCAATAGTTTAGATTGTTTGGCGTGTTTGATTTGACGCTCGAGAGAGGTAATTGAACGCATGACCATAGAATAGCACTACCTAGGGTTTCATAGAATCGAGAGATTTATGAGTCTTCTGAAGCATGTGATAGAATATTCATTGAGCGTATTAAGGTTTAATTTATGATTTTTATAGAGATATCGAAATAAGAAATTGGAACCTAGAATCACTTGGCACTCGAGAGAGGAAGTGATAAACGGTAGGAATATTGGCTTATAGATTGATAACTTGTGATTAGTAAACTGGATTGAAAACATAGGGGATAACTAGGTGAAATCAACCCTCTAGAATTAATCTTCTACATGTTTGATTAATTGTCTGAACCAATTTATTTTCTTATTCTTAGTTTTATTTTTAGTTTAATAAATCCTCCTCTCTTTTCGAATTCTAGATAGAGTTAAGCTATTTTAATTATAGTACTTAGTACAAAATTCGATAACAATCCATGTGGAGACGATAACCCTACTTTCAAAACCTATACTAAAACTTGACACCGTACGCTTGCGGTAAGATTTTCGCGATCAATAAGCAATGTCTAGTCTTGTACAACTCATTAAGTACAACAGACTTCCTATGACTCGTGATTATTCCAATTGAGACACAACCTCACCTCTATTCTTTGATTGATGTTGACATGTGTGTATAGGAGTTCTAGCTAATGACGTGTCATCCTTACTAAATTTTTCTAGAATCTTATCCACATAATGTGACTGATCAAGTGTGAGTCCATTTGAAGTTCTAGAAATCTTTATTCCGAAGATCACGTCAGCTAAACCCATATCTTTCATGTCAAACCTCGAGTTCAACATATCTTTTGTGGATTTAACTATTTTATCATTACTTCCAATGATAAGCATATCGTCTACATAAAGACACAAAATGACATAGCCATTTTCAGTGTCTTTAAAATAAACACATTTATCACACTCATTTATTTTAAATCCACACTCTTCCATGGAATTATCAAATTTTTCATGTCATTATTTTGGTGCATGTTTCAAGCCATATAATGACTTGACCAGTTTACAAACATTGTTCTCTTGCCCAGGTGCAGAGAATCCCTCAGTTGTTCCATGTAAATCTCCTCTTCTAAATCTCTATTTAGAAAAGTTAGTTTTACATCCATTTGATGTCTTCAAGATTTCCGCAGCGCAATTGCAAGTATCAATCTAATGGATGTTATTTTCGTAACTGGAGAATATGTATCAAAGTAATCAAGACCCTTTTTTTGTCTGTAACTTTAATTACAAGTCTAGCCTTATACTTATCAATTGTTCCATATGCCTTCATTTTCTTCTTGAAAATCCATTTGTAACCTAGTGGTTTACTTCCTTCAGGAAGATCCACTAGTTCCCAGATATGGTTTTGCAACATGGAATCAATTTCACTTTTTATGGCCTCTTTCCATAATGGTCCTTCAGAAGAAGTTATAGCTTCTCTATAGCTTTGAAGTTCACTTTCCAGCATGTAGGTTAGAAAATCTGGACCAAAAGATTTTTCTATCCTAGCTCATTTGTTGCGTCTAAGTTCTACCTCTTCTTCTTTATTTCATTGCTCTTGTTCTATTGAATCATGTATCCGTTTAGAAGAGCTTGCTTCTTCTCTCGATCTACTAGGAAATACATTTTCAAAGAACGAGGCATTTCTCGATTCAAGTATCGTGTTCTTGTGTATACCTTCAACTTTAGATTCATGCACAAGAAACCGATAAGCAGCATTGTTATGTGCATATCCAATAAATATGCAGTCAACAGTTTTGGGACCTACCTTCACCTTCTTTGGTATAGGTATAGCAACCTTAGCAAGATACCCCCACACTCGTAAGTATTTGTAGGATGGCATTTTTCCATGCCATAGCTCGTAAGGGCTTTTGTCTAATTTCTTACGGGGTACCTTATTTAAAAGGTAATTAGTTGTCAAGACAGCTTCCCCCCACATGTTCTGAGGCAAGCCAGAACTTAATAACATGGCATTCATCATTTCTTTAAGTGTACGGTTTTTCCATTCTGCAATGCCATTCTGTTGAGGTGAATAAGGTGTTGTTGTATCGTGTCTAATTCCGTGTTAGGCACATAATTCAGCAAATGGTGATTCATATTCACCTCCACGATCACTTCTTAGCACCTTAATTTTCTTGTTGAGTTGATTCTCAGCTTCATTTTTATAGAGAATGAATTTCTCTATAGCTTCATCTTTACTTTTAAGAAGATACACATAACAATACTTTGTGTTATCATCAATAAAAGTAATGAAGTAATTGTTGCCACCACGTGTTTGTGTTGATTTTAAATCACATACATCAGTGTGAATTAAATCAAGTAGTTCATTATTTCTTTCAATATTTTTAAATGATGTCCTTGTTAACTTTGCCTCAACACAAGTCTTACCCTTGTGCTTGGAATTAATATGGAATGTTGGTATATAATTTAAGTTAATTAATCTACGTAAAGTATCATAATTAACGTGTCCTAGTCTACTATGCCACAAATTGGAAGACTCAAGCAAGTAAACAGAAGCATTCTTCATTTTATTGTCTTTTGGTTTCACAACCATTACACTGAGCTTAAAAAGCCCATCAGTTACATACCATTTTCCTACAAACATTCCATTTTTGAGTAAAGTTACAACATTAGACTCAAACACAACATGAAAATCATGCTTAATTAAAAGCGATCCAGACACCAAGTTTTTACAGACATCTGGCACATATAACACATTCGTGAGAGTCAGCTCCTTTTCGGATGTCATTTTTAGAACCACATTCCCTTGACCTTTGATGTGAGAAGTGGCAGAATTTCTCATATACAGCTTCTCGCCATTCTCAATAGCCTCAAAGGTACTGAACATCTCTTTATTGGAGCACACATGCCTGGTAGCGCCAGTATCAATCCACCATTGGTTTGGGTTTGAACCCACCAGATTCACCTCCGAAATCACAGCAACAAGATTCAAATCAGACACCTCCTTAGAAATGTCATCAACCATGTTAGCCTCTCGGTTCTTCTTTGGTTTCTTGCAATCAGAAGCCTTGTGACCCTTGCCGCCACAATTAAAGCATTTTCCTTCGAATTGTTTCTTGGAAATGCCTCCTTTTGGTCCCCAATTATTGAACTCTTTACCAGTTTTCCCAGTTTTCTTTTTCCCTTTAGAGCTTTCGCCATGCTCCACAACATTGGCTTTAGCAGCCACATGATTGAACATTTTCCTTTCAGAACCTTTGTTATCTTCTTCAATCCGAAGCCTAACAATCAGTTCTTCAACGTTCAGCTCCTTTTATTTGTGCTTCAGATAGTTCTTGAAATCTTTCCAAGCTGGTGGCAATTTTTCAATTATTGTAGTCACTTGGAAAGTTTCACTCAAAATCATTCCTTCAGCAAGAATATCATGTATAATTATCTGAAATTCTTGCACTTGACTTATTACAGACTTGGAATCAACCATTTTAAAGTTTAGGAATCGGCCAACTACAAATTTTTTAGCCCCTGCATCCTCAGACTTATACTTGTGGTTTTAATGACTCCCACAATTCTTTAGCAGTTCATTTAGAGCTATAAACATTATACAACGGATCTGCTAAACCATTCATTACATAATTCCTACAAAGCAAATATGCATGATTCCAAGCATCAACCGCGTGAGCGGCTTGAACATCTGTTTCATCCTCACTCAACTTTGGAAGATCTTCAGTCAAGATCCTTGTTAGGTTCAACGTCGTCAACTAAAACAGTATTTTTTGCTGCCAACGTTTGAAATCCAAACCGTTGAATTTCTTCGATTTCTCACCATGATTCACTGGCACATTAACGGTGGGATTAACCACTATCCGAGGCATAACCGGGTTAACCATTGGATTGGGCACAACTGGATTGGGCGTAGCATTTGTCATTCGCGCCAATCGGAACTCCCGAGTTCAAATCAGAAACCATTTCTAAAATATAAATCAAAGTTTAGTACTTCGATTAATCGGAACAAATCTGACAAGAACAAATATATATTAAACTTGTTCAACTTTATTTTTATTATAATGGTCCAACGCGATTTCCTTCCACTCCAAATAGCACGGGTATATATTTCTTAGCCCAAAATAAATTCGAACCAACAATTAAAAGTTAGTACAACTAATATAATTGGCAGAATACTAATACAGAGGAAATATCCAATTCAAATAAAAACATGCCAACATAATAAATTCTAGTTAGCAACATCAGAGAGCATGCGATTGATCTAAACTAAGTGCTAGAATAAAATCCAATTTAACTTGTAAGATCAAACAGAAAATAAACGACTAACATGTGAAAGCCAATTTAATGATTTTGCATTCCAATGTTACAACAACATTAAAACAAATCTAAACTAAGTGCTAGAATAAACAAGTTAATCTTCAATTAACAAGCCAACAGAATTTGTTGTAGCCAATAGCCTCCAAATAAAGCAATTTGATTTTCGGGAACAGAATCAAGATATAATCACCAATTGCATGATGAATAAAATAAAAATATTATTAACTCTAGTCAGTTGCAAGTACCAGCAGGTTTTAAAAGTATATTAATTCACCCAAATCAAGCCATCATTTTTAATGATAAAATAGATGGCCACAGATATCCACTGAAATGAACGTAGCAAATGAGTGGAAAAATTAAGACAACAGCAGAACTGGAAATATTTTGGACAAACAAATATTCGATTTCGATGTTCTCACGGAGTAGAACCATAATCCACTTTTATTTTTGTCGTTAGACAATCGAATTCCCAAGAAAATCGCCCCCGAATGTGCAATTTCCTTGGTCGGTCCTAAAAATACCACCGCCCAATAATCCACACTCCGCCACACGACTGACCTGAGAACCTGCAGCACAACCGTTAGAAGGGGAGCCGGAAGGGATTTCCGGCGTACCCACTCCGACGCTCAAGTCAAGACGTTTTAGAGAGAAGAAATATTAAAAGTGCAATAAAGTATATTCATAGTCTAACCTGCGGCACATCTTACTTGTGCCCTTTTATAGGTTTTGGAATTAGGGTTGCGTAGGCATCAAGCCACACTAAACCCTAATTAACACACATGCCTAGGTTAATCGCCCGTATTGGGCCATAGGGTTGTTAAGCCCATCGGATCGGGCAGCCCTTAATCTTGGCCCAATCGAGTCCAAGCCCATTAGGTCGGTAGGTTCTTAACTCGCCCAATCGATGGTCCAAGCTGGTCGTAGGTAGCCCTTAAGCCCAATCGAGGTCCAAGCTCATCAGGTCGGTAGGCCCTTAACTTGGCCCAATCGAGGGTCCAAGCCCATGAGGTCGGTAGGCCCTTAACTCGGCCCAATCGAGGATCCAAGACCATCAGGTCGGTAGGCCCTTAACTTGGCCCAATCGAGGGTCCAAGCCCATCAGGTCGGCCCAATAAGACCAGCTCTTTCATTAGGCTCATGGAAGTGGATTCGATGCCAATAGGTCGGCCCATAAGGCTACCCTTAGTTCAGGTCTTCCATCAAGCCTCAGAGGTCGGTCGGCCTAAATAGGCCCCCATCAATCAGTCCCCCCAATTATGTTCCGAAGTAATTTGTCTACTTCGGACATAATTGTTTCACACATTATACCGACCTCTCCACAGGCAATGCCTCTCCTCCGTTTTATTCTCCCGATCTTCATTTGAGGTCTCAATCTCCACAATTTTACCAATCCCGATGTGCTTTTAAGGATATGCATCCTTCAAATTTTCCCAACTCGATCTAAATAGAGGCTCTTTCCTTAAGATTCACACGTCCCGATCTGGATCAGAATTTTTCTTCCCTCAAAATATGCTCATCCCGATCTAAATTAGGGTTTTCTTCCTTCGAAATATGCTCATCCCGATCTAAATTAGGGTTTTCTTCCTTCGAAATATGCTCATCCCGATCTAAATTAGGGTTTTCTTCCTTCAAATATGCTCATCCCGATCTAAATTAGGGTTTTCCATCCCTTCATTTCCCGCTCATTTATGTCACCAAGACGTCCTTTCAACTGACAGGCCGTCCTTTCCTCTTCCCGAGGTCCTATCTAAGCCGTTGGATAAGATTTGAATCAAGGGCGATGATCATCTTCCCGCTTCTTCTACACTTATAAGAGGGCAAGGTAAGGGGGGACCATTTCACTTTCTTAGCAAAAATCTCTCCCCTCCAGGCGATTTCCGACGTGATTTAGGCGATTTCAGCGACTTCTCCGACGGTGTTCCTCCACTCTTTCCTCGATTCCTAATACCTAGGTACATTTTCTCTCTTTTTCTTTTCAATTATTTTTCCATTTCAACAATGACCTCATCTTCCACTCATTCCGATCCTCACTTGACCGACCTAGTTAGATGGTCGGAAGAATTAGACACTAAACTTAGAGAACACCATCCCAGTCTATCTGATCCCGAGGCCACGGAATCAGACTCATCCTCTACTCTTTCCCCAATAGAAATTAGGGCATCTAATCCGTTGGCCGCTCCCGAGGTGGACAACGGATTTTCTCATTCAGCTGTAACGGCCCAATCCCTTTATAACTTACGCAGGAATGCCTGCATTCCCTCACTTTTTAAATTGTCCCTCCCGAGCTATACAGATAGACCATTTCGACCTCCTCCTCAAGGTCTAGCTTTTTTCGTAGGTCAGTTAGATGGGGGACTTAGGTTTCCCGTCAACTCTTTCTTTTCCGATGTATCCTCTATGTACAAAATTCCCCTCAATCAGTTCACCCCGAACTCCTTTAGAATCATTGCTGGTTTCCTAATAATCACCAAGTTTTTGTCCATAGATCCTTCGACCGATCTTTTCTTTGCTTTATTCCAAGTTAAATCTTCTACCCCCAAGGGCTTATTTTACATTACTGCCCGAAACGAGACCAACTTCCTAGGGAAGTACCCGACCTCCAACAAGTTTTGGAAAGATCGGTATTTTTTCATCACCTCGGCCGAGCCTTGGTCTTTTCCTCAAGAGTGGGTGTGGTCTTTGCCCCCACAACAAAAACATGACCCCAAAAGGCGGCCTCTCGACCTACAGGCTTTGATTCACAAGCTTACTGCTGTAAAATATGATCTTTCCAAAATCATCACTCCTTCTTTGCTCCACTACTCGGGAGTAAGTCCCGAGGTTGTTCCCTTAGAATGTGATATCGGTAATACTCTTACCTCCTCCTTCAACACTTAGTTTTTCATTTGCGCTTTTCTAACTCCTCTTTTTTTTTTTTTTTGCAGGCATCATGTTATCCCGAGCTGTAGCCCAGAAAGCCGAAGCTCGCAAGAAGGTGAGCTCTTTAGCCCGACCTTCAACCTCCCAGGTCAGCGGAACCATCGTTGGTTTACCAGCTTCTGGGTCCCGATCTCCTCGTACCACACGGCCTGACTCTGCAGAAGATGTTCTAGCCGAGTTCTCAGATCCCAGTAGTCGGCCCGTCTTAATAGGCTCCCGACGCGGATCCTCTGATACCGAGCTCCCTCATCCCAAGAAGACTCGTGGGGGAACTATCTCGGGTGAGCGCGAGCTGATACGGAGTCCCATCGATACTCCAAACCAGACATGGATGACCGGGAATTCGATCCTCAAGAATACAAATCCCTTCTTTGGCATTTCAAGTATATCCAGGGTCATCGCCTTACCCCGACCGCCACTTGCAAGCTTTCCAATGCCGATCCGTCAATTCTTTTTGTGAGGATCGGGCCGAGCTCACGTCAGGCTATCTGTCCTCATTGCCCGAGCTCGATTAGGCTTTGCCAATCCTACCTTGGTGAAGGAACTCGAGACCCTCAAGAAGGACAACAAGAAATTGAAGGCGAGGAGGCAAGTTCTTTGGCCAAGTGCGCGAATTAAAAGACAAGCTTTTGGGGCCGAACGCTCTGTTGCCAATTCCGACCTCAAAATCCGGAATTGGATAAAGAGAATGCTACTCTTAAGGCCGAGCTAAAAAGACGGGTTTGTTCATGCTCGGGAGGAAGGCGTTGAGATCGGTCGTCTTGTAAAGTCAGAAGAGGGCCGAGCTTTGATCGGCAAGGTTCGGGAGAAAGTTAAGAAATGTTTCCTGAGTTCAGAGGAATTCATCGACATCCTTTCCACGGGGTGATCCAAAGAAGATGAGTTTTTCGATCAAGCCGAGCTTGCCGTGACAAGGGGATATCTGAATCTCTAGATCGGGAAGGACCCGAGCTCTTATGCAAGACCTGAGGGCTTTGTCTTTTCCAAGGTTGCCAATGAAGTCAATCTATCCTCGAGATGAGGCTTTTGTCAATTCTCTAGATGATCCCTCCCTGGTTGGCCGACCTCAAGGCCGCCGATCAAGCGTACTGCGGCCCGAGCCGCCGCTGCATCCCCAACCTCGGGGGATCCTCCTTCCGTTCTTAATCCCGAGCTACCCACTATTCAAGAAGCTGGTCCACCTGCGTCGGCAACTGGGGTGCAAACTAGCCATGAGCCCGAACTCAGCATTCAGGACTATGCATCGAAGATCTTATTCTCATAAATAATTTTGTTTATCCCAATTTGGGATCTTTTGTAATAAGTTCTGTATTTTTGTAGCTATCCCGATCTGGGATTTCTTTTGTAATTTTCCTTCGTATTAATGCAAGTTTACTTTGGACCTTTTTTTGTTTCCATTACGCCCGAAGTGTTTGAAGGATTGGCTCATGCCGAACTCCAAACACTTGCTCAAATTTTCTAATTTTTGGAGGACAAGTATCCAAGCTCGGACTTGACTTGCCCCGGGCTTATCGCGCCGAGGTGTTTGGAGGATTGGCTCGGGCCGAACTCCAAACACTTGCTCGAATTTTTTTTTTTTTTTTTTTTTTTAGAGGACAAGTATCCAAGCTCGAGCTTGACTTGCCTCCGGGCTTATCGCCCGAGGTGTTTGGAGGATTGGCTCAGGCCGAACTCCAAACACTTGCTCGAATTTTTCATTTTTTTGTTTAGAGGACAAGTATCCAAGCTCGAGCTTGACTTGCCTCTGGGCTTATCGCGCCCGAGGTGTTTGGAGGATTGGCTCGGGCCGAACTCCAAACACTTGCTCGAATTTTTCATTTTTTTTAGAGGACAAGTATCCAAGCTCGAGCTTGACTTGCCTCTCGGGCTTATCGCGCCGAGGTGTTTGGAGGATTGGCTCGGGCCGAACTCCAAACACTTGCTCGAATTTTTCATTTTTTAGAGGACAAGTATCCAAGCTCGAGCTTGACTTGCCTCCGGCTTATCGCGCCGAGGTGTTTGGAGGATTGGCTCGGGCCGAACTCCAAACACTTGCTCGAATTTTTCATTTTTTTTTAGAGGACAAGTATCCAAGCTCGAGCTTGACTTGCCTCCGGGCTTATCGCGCCCGAGGTGTTTGGAGGATTCGCTCGGGCCGAACTCCAAACACTTGCTCGAATTTTTCATTTTTTTTTTTTTAGAGGACAAGTATCCAAGCTCGAGCTTGACTTGCCTCTGGGCTTATCGCGCCCGAGGTGTTTGGAGGATTGGCTCGGGCCGAACTCCAAACACTTGCTCGAATTTTTCATTTTTTAGAGGACAAGTATCCAAGCTCGAGCTTGACTTGCCTCTGGGCTTATCGCGCCCGAGGTGTTTGGAGGATTGGCTCGGGCCGAACTCCAAACACTTGCTCGAATTTTTCATTTTTTAGAGGACAAGTATCCAAGCTCGAGCTTGACTTGCCTCTGGGCTTATCGCGCCCGAGGTGTTTGGAGGGTTGGCTCGAGCCGAGCTCCAGATACTTAGTAGAATGTTTATCAATAATCTTTGTAGACTAGCGTTAGCGCTTTTCATTGAATTGTAAAAAGAAAAGAAATTACATCATTGCATCATTCAAACTCTTACGGATAATATTTCTTCAGATTGCTAACATTCCATGCCCGAGGTAACTTCTTTCCGTCTAGCTCTTCTAACTCGTAAGCTCTCTTAGCCACGGGACTTTGATCACCCGAAGTGGACCCTCCCAATTCGGGTCTAACTTTCCTTGTTTTTACCGCATCACGCCCCTTCAAAACCAAATCTCCCATTTGAAAATTTCTCTTTATCACTTTACTATTGTATCTTTGCCCGATTCTATCTCTTGTCCTCTCCATCCGCAAAAAAAGCCATCTCTCTTTTTCATTGATCAAATCCAGCCTCGCGTGTCAATATCTCATTTTCCTTTTCCTCGAATGTTTGAATTCTATGCGTTTCCATCCCAATTTCCGCCGGTATCACCGCATCCATCCCATAAACTAAACCGAAAGGGCTCTCTCCCCGTGGCCTCCTTTGGGTTTGTTCGGTAAGCCCACAACACCGAGCTCAACTCTTGCACCCAAGCTCCTCCCCTTTTTCCAATCTAGTCTTGAGGCCTTGTACCAAGATTCGGTTAGTCACTTCCACTTGCCCATTAGCTTGTGGATGTGCTACCGATGTGAAATGCCGATTAATTTTCATCTCCTCACACCAAGCCTTGATACTAGTTCCATCAATCGTGTTCCATTATCCGAAACAAGGATTCTAGGCACTCCAAATCGGCACACAATATTCTCGCCAAATAAATTTCATCATCGCATCCTCGTAATTCGCCAAAGCCTCGGCCTCCACCCATTTACTAAAATAGTCTATTGCCACCACTAGGAACTTACGCCCGATCTGGGGAATGGCCCCACAATGTCAATTCCCCATTTAGCGAAAGGACATGCCGAACTCATGGTCATCGATTCTTTCACCGGCCGATGTATAAACGGGCGCATGCACTTGACATTTCTCACAAGATTTTACCAATTTCTCGAGCCTCATTCTTCAAATACGGCCAAAAGTATCCACCCCAAGACCTTCCCCGATCGAATCCTAGCTCCCATGTGATTTCCACAAAGATCCCTCATGTATTTCTCTCAACACATATTCTCCTCCTGTTTTACCCAGCACACCTCAAAGAATGGCATCCCAAACCCTTTCTTAAACAAATTTTCTCCAATCGACAAAAACGAGTTGCTTGAATTTTTACTCGAGAAGCTTTCTCCTGTCTTTCGGGAGGATACCCTCTTTTAGGTATGACATGATGGGGACCCTCCAATCATCTTCCTCCTCCAAAGACCCCTACCTCAAGATTTAAGGCGGAAGCCCTTGCAACAAGCAAAGTAATATGCCTCTCCAAAGCACACTCAAATTAACTAGCTATCTTTGCCAAGAAGTCTCCGGTATTTTCCTCCCGGTATTTGGCAAATCTGTATTTTTCCTATCATCTTCTCCATACCCTTGTATGCATCCACATACTCTTCATTCATTCGCTCTTCCCGAACTTCAAACTCTCCCATAATTTGTTTATATACCAATCGAGAGTCCAAATGGATCAAAGACATTTGTCGCACCCATTTCTATAGCCATCCTAATTCCTCGGATGAAAGCCTCATACTCGGCTTCGTTGTTGGAAAGTTTATAATCCAGTCTCACTGCGAAGTCACTCTCCACCCCCTCTGGACTTATCAACACGATGCCGACCCCACATCCCGAGCTGGCCACCGATCCGTCTACAAATAAAACCCATGCCCCTCCCTCACTTGGGGCTTTTGTCAGCTCTTGCACAAAGTCCGCCAAGGCTTGCGCCTTAATTGATGTGTCCTGCTCTGGAACTCTATCTCATACTCGCTGAGCTCAATGGCCCACTTTACTAGCCTACCCGCAACCTCTGGTTTACTCAGAACCGACTTCAAGGGGAAATTAGTTCTTACTACAATCTTATGCGAAAGAAAATAAGGCCTCAATCTTCTAGCCGTGGTTATAAGTGCTAATCCAGCCTTCTCAATCTCAGAATACCTGAGCTCTGCGTTTCTCAGCACCTTGCTAACATAGTATACTGGCTTCTGAACCGACCCTTCTTCTGTCAATAACACTGTGCTAATCCCTTGCTCTCCCACCGAGATATAAAGATACAATGGCTCTCCCGGAATTGGCTTAGTCAGCAGGGATAACTTAGCCAAATATACTTTCAATTCCTCAAATGCCACCTGACATTCCTCATCCCAAGTAAATTTCCTAGACTTCCTCAACACTTTAAAAATGGCAAACTCCGCTCCGCCGAGCGAGAGATGAACCTATTCAAAGCGACCCAATTTTCTGTCAAGCTCGCACATCCTTCACATCCCGGTGGAGCCATCTCTCGATTGCCCTCACTTTCGGGATTAGCTTCAATGCCCTTCCGGTTACCATGTAGCCCAAAAATTTACCCGACGACCCCAAACGCACACTTCTTTGGGTTCAACTTCATTCGGTATTTTCTCAATGTTTCAAAAGTTTTGCTAGATCTTTAGTGTGGCTCTCAGCCTTCACACTCTTCACTAACATGTCATCAACATATACTTCCATGTTTCGCCCCAATGGTTTTGGAACATCTTATCTACTAATCTCTGGTAGGTTGCCCCCGCGTTTTTCAAACCGAAGGGCATAACGACATAACAAAATGTGCCAAAAGAAGTAATAAAACTTACCCGCTTACGGTCCTCTTCGCTAGCTTGATCTGGTGGTACTGCGGAAGCATCCATCATGCTAAGTAATTCGCATCCGTAAGTCGAGTCAACATTTGGTCTATCCGCAAGAACGGATAATAGTCCTTCGGACAAGCTTTATTCAAATCTCGAAATCCACACACATCCTCCAATCATCTAGATTTTTGGGAACTAGTACGGCATTGGATAACCATTCTGGAAACTGTATTTCACGAACGTGCCCAGCCTCCAATAATTTTTCTACTTCCTTGCGCACAATCGCATCCTTCTTAGGGCCGAAATTCCTTTTCTTTCGCTTTCACAGTCGGTATGAGGGGTTTATATTCAACTTGTGCTCGCCTATGCTAGGATCAATACCCACCAATTCCTTAGCCGACCATGCGAATACATCAACGTTCCTCCTAAGAAACTCGATCAGCTCCTCCTTCAAGTCCTTCCTGAGACGACTCCCGATCTTGGCTACCTTACTAGGGTCACCACGCACCAACTCTATGGTTAACAATTCCTCATTTGGCATGACATGCTCCACCGGGTCCTCATCTAACTTGATGAGTTTCTCCTTGCCCTTTCCATCATCATAAGCCGTTCCTCTTTCTGCCATCTGAAGGCTCTCTACGTACAACCTCCTTGCCATGTACTGATCCCCTTCAACCTCTCCAACCTGGTCATCCACTGGAAATTTAATCTTCAAGTGATATACTGACACAACTGCTTGAAAAAGATTGAGGGAGGGTCTCCCAATCATCACATTATACGACGATGGTGCATCAACCACTAGAAATCGCACCATCCTAGTCTTCCTGTATGGTTCCTTACCTAAAGAGACGGGTAAAGTAACCATCCCCAACGGCTGAATCGATCCTCCCGCGAAACCGACTAAAGACGTATCCACCATCTCCAATTCCACTTGCAAGTCCATCTGCCTATAGCATTCGAAAAATAGTATGTCAGCAGAGCTACCTGTATCCACAAAGACTCTCTGAACATCGTAATTTGCTATGGTTGACGTGATAACGAGGGCATCGCTATGAGGGGTTGCAATGCCCCGGCTATCCTTCGGCCCAAATTGAATATTTGGCCCCACTGCATACTTGCTCCACCTCATCCGCTCATTAGCACGCTCAACAGCGCGGCTCTCACATAGCTCTTTCCTGGCCCGTCGCGAGTCTCCGCCGCCAGACGGACCCCGATAACCATCTGAATCACCCCCCGCGGCGGCGGTGGAGGAGATCCCGCTCCTCATCCGCTTCTCTCGGCTCCGCCGCTTTTGGTAATTATTATGACCCTTCCGATAATTACCCTTAGACCTCCTCTTATCCACATACACAAATTCCTTCGGGTGACCTTTGGATCGGTCTCTCTATCTCATCCTTCAAGTGGGTACATCGATCCGTGGTATGCCCATACTCATTGTGAAATCTGCAAAACTCTTTGCACTTCTCCTTCTTGGCGTTTCAAAGATAAGTTTTTGGCCACCTCAACTGCGGATGGTGCTCAATCGCAATAAAAACATCTCCTGGGGGGAGCTACCAAGGGTGTATATTTTTCATACCTAGCCTCCTCCCATCGGATCGAGGTTTGGGGAGGTTAGGCTTATTGGGAGCCCTTTCATCTCTCTCATCTTTCCTCTCCTTTCTTTTACTCCCTTCGCGCTTCATCTTAGGGCTTCCTCCCATTGATATACTTTTCACCCTTGCCAGGAGCTCATCAAATGTGCGTCGGCTCTATCACCGAGGATTCAAAGAAATCCCCATCTTTCGGACCTTGGGCCAAAGCATTAGCCAAGAATATCTTGGGTCGCCGAAGGCACCTCCAACTTTGCCTCCGTAAACCTCTTAATATAGCTCCTCAAGCCTTCATCATCCCTTTTGTATCTTTGAACAAAGTCGGCGGTGTTTTCAGTACCTCCGCAACTAGTAAATTGGTGCAAAAACATAGAGTGAATTCATCGAAACTCTCGATCGAATTCGGCAACAATCGACTAAACCATTCTTTGGCCGACTTAGTCAATGTAGTCGGAAACACCCGACACATCACTCCATCGAGAGAACTGTGGAGCATCGCGGCATTCTCAAAGCGGCACGAGGTGATCCCAAGGATCCGTGGTGCCATCATATTCAAAATTTAGCGCCACGATACGAGGGGGAGTTCATCGGCCCATAATCTCCCGAGAAAGGAGTTCCTCCTCGATCGCCGAACCACCTCGGCCCACCTTCTTTTTTCAACTCTCTCATCTCCTATGCGGATCATCCATCCTCTCACTCCAACTGGATCCGTCTCGTGGTTTGTTTGAGTAAAGGCCGCGGAGGCGGTTTCCTCCTCCAACACAGTGCCCTTCGACCCGCTCTCCCCCAACAGGGAGGCCTCGTCTCATTCCCAGGTCGGCTGCGCCGCCGCTGGTGAACCACTTCTCGCATCCGACTATCACGGCCTCTTCCCCAGCGGCCTTAATATAGGAAGCCATCCGTTGGAAGAAACCAGGTCCTAAGCCATTCACTCCCGTTATGGTATCAAGAACTCGCCACCCCTTGCGGAGGGCAACCAACTCTCACACCGAGTGCAAGCGGCGGACGCCGCGCTCCCCGCTCACCACTTCCAGGCGTCTCCATTGGAACCTCATCCAGATCATTCTCCAAATTCCTTCGCAAATCCTCCATAACTACCTTGAACTCACGCCTTAAAACTCAAATTTCCCCACAGGCGCCAATTGGTGGCCCTAAAAATACCACCGCCCAATAATCCACACTCCGCCCACACGACGACCGAGAACTCGCAAAGACAAAGTTAGAAGGGGAGAGGAAGGGATTTCCGCACCCACTCCGACGCTCAAGTCGATGCTCGAGTTTTAGAGAGAAGAAATATTAAAAGTGCGATAAAGTATATTCATAGTCTAACTGCGGGCGCAGATCTTACTTGTGCCCTTTTATAGGTTTTGGAATTAGGGTTGCGTAGGCATCAAGCCACACTAAACCCTAATTAACACACATGCTACAGGTTAATCGCCCGTATTGGGCCATAGGGTTGTTAAGCCCATCGGATCGGTAGGCCCTTAATCTTAGCCCAATCGAGAGTCCAAGCCCGTTAGGTCGGTAGAGGCCTTAGCAGCCCAATCGATGGTCCAAGCTCATCAGTCGGTGAGGCCTTAACTTTGCTTCAATCGAGGGTCCAAGCTCATCGGTCGGTAGGCCCTTAACTCGCCCAATCGAGGTCCAAGCCCATGAGGTCGGTAGGCCTTAACTTGGCCCAATCGAGGTCCAAGCCCATCAGTCGGTAGGCCCTTAACTTGGCCCAATCGAGGGTCCAAGCCCATCGTCGGCCCGATAAGACCAACTCTTTCATTAGGCTCATGTAGGGGTGGGCATCGGGTCGGGTTTTCGGTTTTCGGATTTTGGTCGGGTGCACCGATGTGGTGGTAGCAAATATAACTACCCGACACCGATCCGAAAAAATCGGTCTGGCACCGACCGAGTGCACCGAAAAAAAGTCAGTGCACCGCTAGTCGGGTTTCGGGTATTTTTATTTTTTTAGATTTTTTGGGTGGTAAAATCATGTTGGGCTTGTAAATATATAAATCTTGTTGGACTTTTAGAGGAAACATACAAAATTTCAAATAAATATTTTATTTAATTAAGATTACAATACTAGAAATTACAAGGCCAAAAAATAAAATTTCAAACAAATAATATTCAAACAAACATTTCATTTAATTAAAAAAACATTAATATATGAGATTTACATGGTTGCGATTCCACAAACATTAAAATTATACATTTTTTTTAACTAAACAAACATTAAACATACACGAGTTATAATTCAACAAATATTAAAATTACACATTTTTTAACTAACCAACATTAAAAATTACACGAGTTGCAAACTTACAATTTACAAACATTACACAATTAACACTTAACATTACACAATCAAATTGGTCTTGATCAACATTGTGGGTGGGTTTCTAATTTTCAATTTTTTTTTTTTAATTATCGGGTACCGAAGCGGGTATTCGGGTTTTTCTAAAATACCCGAACCCCGACCGTATTTTGAAAATCGGGTTTGGGTAACCCGACCCGATATTTTCTAAAAATACCCGACCCGATCGGGTATTTTCCGATCGGGTCGGTCGGGTATCCGAATACCCGACCCCGAATGCCCACCCCTAGGCTCATGGAAGTGGATTCGATGCCAATAGGTCGGCCCATAAGGCTACCCTTAGTTCAGGTCTTCCATCAAGCCTCAGAGGTCGGTCGGCCTAAATAGGCCCCCATCATTCCTTCACAACTTTTCCAACACCTAGTAAGTCCAAAATATTTTCATTATTGTACATATAATATTCTCCTATAAATTTAAATAACAAATGAAATACAGCAAAGACAAAAAAAAAATTCTAAAGTTGCTCAAACTAAAGTATACAAACTCGAGATCTACCTGACCTAAACTCTAAGTGCACCAACTTCCCAATTAGTGTGTTGGTGATGATAACTTTAAATAAGTTCAGTTACCAACCCAAGTTTCTTGCAATTTAAAAATCTTAACCCATCATGCAAGACTTCAATTGTGACCAATACGACACCGTGCTCAACCAGTCAGCAACATTCAAAGTTCAAACCTTTGTGCTTCAAACTATTTTACATAAATTGTGACGATGAGATAGCAAAAAGGAAAAAAATATGTATATATATTGAGAAATGCCATGAAAATACCTTGAAGCTTAAAAAGGGGACATAATACCTATTTTCTTCATTTTCTGGTTAAAAAGCTACTGAAATAAATGATTTTTTTACCATAAAATAATCCACTTTCTCTTTTACATATATGGGTTTAATTCACTCTCACCTATCAACTGATATTAATAATGCCATTAATATGCATCCGGTAAATACAATATGTACATGTTAATTCAAATTTCTTTATGAACTCCTAATTTTCTAAATTCAAATACACCAGTTCAATTAAAATGAATTTAAGTAAGAATAGAAAAGGGCTGGTAGAAATTTCGCATAAAACAAGGGTAATTACACAAAGCCTCCTAAAGTTTGGACTAATTACAAAAAACTAAGATGTTTTTGAAAATTAAAAAGAAAAAAAAAACCTTGACATTTGATTTTGTAAGGGGGTATGTCTAAATTTTGATAAACGTAAGAGGAATTTTTAAAATATTTTTCAAAACTCTCGGGTTTTTTTGTAATTAGGGAGACATTGTTACATCAATTGGGAAGAAATTTGTACAAAAATTACTTCCCAAGTTATAAGCATGATTGGATTAAGTCGTTGTAGTGGACTTTGGACACAATTATTAAACGTCATCAGTCGGCTAAAATATCAATAGGTATTACTAATTAAAGTTAATTAGTGTACGAATATGTCACAATTGATTGAGACAGTTCAATCATGCAAATGTTAAGCTAGCTGGCCTTTAATGTTATATCATGTATAAAATATTTTAATATTTTGATATAAATATATATAGTGTGTGTGCGTGTGAGAGATAACGTAAACCAAGATACAAGGTACATTTATAATTTAAAATTTAATTTGAGCTGGTTTTCAAAAGGGATTCACATGCTTTAGAATATTCAACACTTTGATATATAAATCGAGAATTCTAATATTACCATTTTAGACGTGGCCCGTCTGACCAGTTATACACAAATCTTGTGATTAGCATTCGTTTTAAACTATGAAAATAATCACATCGTATCATAAATGTATCACTTAATTAATTTTGATACGGATATAATTCAATATATGTTGGCTAAATATTTAATTAAATGATTGTGTTAATGAGTTGTCGATAGGATATATGTGAAAAATAACTCAAATAAATTAATGTTCGATTCAAAATCGACTTGTAAAACTTTATTCAAATTAAAGTCGGTTCGTTAAATATAACAATTTAAACTTGAACATATTTTATTGTTTGAGAGATGCAAAGTTCAGTTTGAACTCGTTTTTTATTACTAGAAAAATGAAGTAGAATATGTTTAAAAACACTAAATTATTTAAGCTTGATTCGTCTGCCATCCGATCAAACTCAATTCAAATACAATTCATTAACAATTAATCCATGCAATCTTAAATATAAAAAAGTAATTATGCTTAAAAGTAATTACTTATTCAACTCAACTTGTTTTATTTAATTTAAAAAAAATATAATAATATAAAAACTAAGGAAGATAGAAAAGACTGAATGTACGTACATGGAGAATACAGACAGGTTAAGTGCGATAAAGTGCAAAGAGAAACTTCCATTAGCCAGCTATTGTGATAGCGTCTTAAAAATAAAAAATAAAAGGAACCTTCTTTATTTTATTAGCCGACTGTGAATCGTATATATGGTCTATGGATAACACTATAGTCCCATAATGGCATGTCTAGAGATGCTTCTGCCACAAGTTTCATTTGACAAAATTATCTTTAGAATTATTTTTAGGTTTTTCCACTCTGCTAATTTTTTCTCTCTCCAATGCTCTGTGAGGAATATTAAAGAATTGATGACATAAAATGGGATGATCATTGTGGTCTTGCAATTACAAATTCTCAATTTGATGAAATCATTTTCAGGTATATAGACAAGTTAAGTATTTTCCGTTTTTTTGTCCCCCAAGAGGTAATTTATTGATGTTGCTAAAATCCACAACTCCAAATCAAGAAATTCTGGAAAAGTCCAAGTTTTCTTCTCCAAAACTGGAAATTTTCGTGGTTTGAATTTGTCTACAACACCAGCAAATGTTAGACGAACATTGGGGTTGTCCTAGGGAAACCCCTCTAACTTTCAAATCAACACATGAATGAGAGAAAATCCGGAGCAGATAGACAACAATTGAGAGCACTGAATCGTGAGTTAATTACTTACAAATGAGATGGAGGGACCTTTTTATATCTGGGTTGATAGGCCACGTGGGCCGCGTAGGAAATATAACGCTTGGGGTCGATCCAGGCTGCATGGACCGGATAATTTTGTCTGCAGCCCAATAATTAATAAATAATACTAGGTAATTAATAAGATTAAATACATGTGTTAAATAATAATTATTATAATTATGAAAGGACATATTTGCCCACAACACTTATGTTTATAATTTGTTGATTATAGATTTCAAACACTTAGAATATAATTGAGGAATCGACCAGTATTTTTTATTTTATTTTTAAAAATATGGCATATATATATTTATTTATACACACAAAAATGCACTATGGTGTTATTAGAGTATGATCATGAAAACCCCATTTTACTCCTCATGTGATGATGCATAATAATAACCTTTCTGAAATACAAGGCTCATTATGTTATATGTTTTTTACTTGTTGTTTTTATATCTCTTATTTTGTTCTTTCCAACAACCACCAAAGCTATCCAGAAAATAGCACTAAATTGATTGACTTTAGCTTTGTACACAGAATGAAGAAAAAGGAAAAATGGGCATAAGTACCTAAGAATAGAGAGAATAGAGGGGTAAACAAGAAAGATGAGGAACATGGGAACCTAATTTCACAACAATTTCTTGAACTGATGTACATGGAAATTTCAGTCTTCGCTTTACTGATAAGAAGATAGTAATACATATTTACTTTTTTTTTAAGTACAAACAGGGATAATAGAGGAGATAACACACACTCATATGAGATCGAACATGGGTTAATTGCGCTAACAACACAAGTCTCTGCCACTGGAACACTAGGTTGATCCCAATAAATATTTACAATTAAGGGTTCAAAAATTCTATGAATTTTAAAGTATTAAATTTAAATTTAGAATAAACCACTAAAGTCTACCCTAATCACAAGAAGGGAAAACAAGTTTTTGCAACTTGAACTTTGATTTTTTTTTTTTTAACATTTTGCATGCATCCTAAACCTTTTATTTGTGCAACTAACTACTTGGTTGCTCCCAAAAAAGTCCTCCTCTCGCTGATCAACTCCCAAGCTGAACTCTTCCGCGAAACCTGCACAAGGGGGGCCGGAGGGGGGCTCCGGCGTACCCTCTCCGATGCTTAAGTCATTGACGTGGAAGAGAAGCAAGAGGCAAGAGAAAACAATGTAACAGTAAAGATGAGATTGGGTTTAGAATGAACCTGAACTTGGGCTTTTATATCTTAGCTAGGATTATGGTTTCCGTAAAATCCGGGATTCCGTTACGATTTGGTGTCAGAGTCATCATTAGGTTAGGATCGGATCCCGTAAAATCCTAATTTTACGCCTCTAAGACATCAGCTCCGAACTGACCTGAGACACCTCAGACTATCGGGCCTGAGCCACATCGGGTCAGTGCCTTAAGACTGGCCCAAGAGCTCTCAAAAAGCATCTTCAGAACCCCCTTATACGTCGTGCGTCTTTGAGCTCTACCGGATCGGTCTCCTTTCTCATGACTAAGGTTACCCAAGTGCAGTAGATCAGTCCAATGCTTAGGGCTTAACAGCTCGACCCAATAAGCTAGGCCTTTTCAGATCAATCTAATGCTTAGGGCTTAACAGCTCGGCCCAATAAGATAGGCCTTTTCACACCAGCCTAATGCTTAGGACTTAATTTCGGCCCGATAAGCTAGGCCTTTTCACCGGATCGACTTAATGCTTGGGGCTTAACAACTTTCCCGATAAGATAGGCCTTTTCAGATCAACCCAATGCTTAGGACTTAACAGCTCGACCCAATAAGCTAGGCCTTTTCAGATCAGCCTAATGCTTAGGGCTTAACAACTCGGCCCAATAAGATAGGCATTTTCCAATGAGCTCATACTATACAGATCAGCCCATACCATCTTTTACCCTTATCATTACTTAAATTGTGCGAGTGCTCACTTTGCAACCATCGGTCAGCTGAAGTTGGAATATTTTAAGAATATTCACATATGAAAACTGCACAGTTTAGGTTGTTATTTGGAAAATGAAAAGGTTGCAAAGTATAAAAAAAATAGTTTAGGTTGTTTCTAGTTTACAAATCGTGCTCTGAAGAGGGTTATTTAATTTGTTAGATAAACGCAAATCGATTATTTGTGACACTTTAATGGGACATTTGTAATTTTAAAGGTAACTATAATTTATTGTAACTAAGCTAAACTCGGGGATAAATTTTGTAATTATCCCTCTAAATTTCACCAAGTATATATATGATTCTTTGCCTCACACGAATTTGTTATCTCATTATAATTCATTGATTATTAATAATACATTACAATATATCTTGCGTTAAAGAAAAAAAAGAGTAATAAACATAAAAAGAGGGATAAGATTTGGAACAAAATTATAATTATTGGGACCCTCCCTCAGAAGCACAAGAGCACAGCTTTAGCCCACCACCCCCTCTGCCCTTTTGTGCCAAAACATATTTTCACATCGGATTCGATTTTGCCTTTTGGCACTTACCACCAACTAATATTTTCACACTATTGTTATTCTTTATTTATTCTCATTTATTGACCATTGTTGAACATTAACAAATACTTTTATTCCACATTTGTAGAATTTTTAATCAATTAATCACATTAAATATATACATGTAAATCAATCATGTAACAATTTAAAATAATTTTGATTTATAAATTAATAACTTAATCTAAACCAATTTTATAATTAATCTTTGGACTATATGTCCTAAATATTGCAGGTGCATGCACTAAAACATTTTTTTAGAATATTGCTTTTGTCCTTTGAGTTTGGGAAACTAATTGGTGTTTGTCACGTGTTTTAAGGGTGATTAATTAGCGTCCTGTTAGTGTAATAATACGAGGACTAATACTATAGTGCACGATCCCGACAAAGTAATTAAGATAACTGATGACAGATTAGACTTATGTAAAGTGAATAATGCGACTTTAATTACAAGAAATTGTACATATATCTGTCCCATTAAATATTTAAATGAAGATGGTTCATCCTCTATGAATTTGACCTCCAATCTCATCAAACCTTTACCAACATCCATTGACAAAATTCACAACAGCATAAGGGTGAACCAGGGGCCTTAGCCCACTAGTCACCACAAGGGATTTAAATTCTTATATGGGGTGGAGGTCAGGAGTTTAAATCACTACTCCATTAAATTGCTTCCCGGGCATATATGAGTAGGTGAAGATTTTGTGGGAACTTATACTGAATAGAATTTGTGTGGGTTCGGGGAGAGATCAACTATTATTTGGGGGGTCAAACATAATTGTTCTCTTTACTCGAGAAGCATCGGTTATACGTCGTGACCCTACCATAATACTGACCAGTGCGTGCACATTCCACGGTTTACCTTGGCGGCAGCGATGAGAGGCCGAAGTTATTGTCTCAAGCGTAGTCGGTGTAAGTGCGGAAGGTGAGTTCGAAAAAAAAACACAGTGAGAAGGGTGAAATATAATTTTAACCTCAAACCATTATTAGATTACATTGTTAATATTACACTCTACCCGGTGATTATTGCAACCTGATTTTAAGTCGTATATTTTTGTTTGAATAATACTCTAAACATAAAAAGAATAGTAGTGATGATTAGCTCTGTACTGAGGGAAATCAATAAATATAGATTTCGAACCCTTAATTATTCCATGATAATTCAAACACTTATTTTCTATTCCACTTTATATTTCATTGTTCAGATGAATGACATATGTCCATTAAAATAAGATACATTCAAATCATAACAACATATTTTATTTTAGGACACATATTATTTATCCAACAAGAATATAAAACTGGAATAGAAAATAAAGGTTATGTATGGAATTGTTTCCAAATCCAATTTTCCAATTTCCAACTATTCCAGAAAATGAATTTATGTTTGTTTAAGAAATTCTCAATAGAAATAAAGTCATTTTAAGTTTCCATTTTTTTATGGAAAGATTCTTTTGAAAATACAACCAAATAAGTTTTCACCAAAATCACACAAATCTATGTGAAAATACACTACAATCACGCAAAACGATGTCAAAAATACATTACAACCACGCAAATTTATGTCAAAAATACTATATCCAGACATATTTTCATTTCTAAACAGAAATTCAGACAACAAACCAAACATATTCTCAATTCTCACACGAAAACCAATAAAGTTTGAAAATTCATTTTCCAACACTAGAAACTGGAAATTGGACTTGGAAACACATCCATATAGAGTCCTAAAAAGCTCCCAGTATTCAATTCCATAGATGATTCCATAGAATGATAAATTAATGTAAAGAATTAATGACTAGAAACACTTTTATATTTATTTAGAGAGCATTCATAACTATGGTAAAACTAAAAATCCTCCATTTTTTTTGAGGAAAAAATCCTCCAATTTGGTACAATTTGATTGGGAACCATCATTAACTATTATCCGATATTATCCTACTAGTTAATAGTCGGAAAATGAACCCTTATAAGTTATAATTAATCACCATGTCCATATAATTTATGCTAAGCACTTTTAGTCATACAAGGTATTTTAATATTGTATCACTAGGTCGGACTTGACACGAGTCTCATGAAGCAATAACATTAAACACCAAAATTTTGGACCACTATTATATATATATATAGAGAGAGAGACATTATACTGGCCCAATGGGAAAATTAGAAAATTGGTCCTATAAGTTGGTCTATTCAGACTTTTGGTCCTCTAAATTGACCTGTTTGAAAATTAGTCCTCTAAGTTATGAAATTTTAGACTTTCGGTCCTCTAAGTTGGCTTGTTTGAAAATGAGTCCTCTAAGTTATGAAATTTGAAATTTCGTCCGATTTTCATAGGAAATTTTTCAATCCAGGAAATTGCTTACTAGGATCTAAAACGACATCGGACGAGCACAATTTTCTTTCAAGAGTATGCAAAACATCACCTTCTACGCCGACAACCATAAAATCTTCTTCCCGAATTATCAATCGTCAGGTGGAAGGTGATGTTTTGCAAACTCTTGAAAAAAGAGAATTGTGCTCGTCCGACGTCGTTTAGATCCTAGTCGAATTTCCGATGGATTGAAAAATTTCGTGAAAATCGAACAAATTCTTGAAATCTCATAACTTAGAGGACTAATTTTCAAACTGGACCAAAAGTCTGAAATTTCATAACTTAGAGGACTAATTTTCAAACAGGCCAACTTAGAGGACCAAAAATCTGAATAGGCCAACTTGGAGGACCAATTTTTTAATTTTCCCAATATTCAATTCCATAGATGATTCCATAGAATGATAAATTAATGTAAAGAATTAATGACTAGAAACACTTTTATATTTATTTAGAGAGCATTCATAACTATGGTAAAACTAAAAATCCTCCATTTTTTTTGAGGAAAAAATCCTCCAATTTGGTACAATTTGATTGGGAACCATCATTAACTATTATCCGATATTATCCTACTAGTTAATAGTCGGACAATGAACCCTTATAAGTTATAATTAATCACCATGTCCATATAATTTATGCTAAGCACTTTTAGTCATACAAGGTATTTTAATATTGTATCACTAGGTCGGACTTGACACGAGTCTCATGAAACAATAACATTAAACACCAAAATTTTGGACCACTATTATATATATATAGAGAGAGACATTATACTGGCCCAATTGTGAGTCCAATAAAAATAAACTATAACATCTCTACAAATTAAGGTCAATAAAACCCATTATTGAATTTATATCTCTGTTGTAAAAATCTCCGCCTAGCCCCGATTAATTCCCGCTTAGGCGCTAGGCACCCCTTGTTCGCCTACGATTTTTTTCCAATTAGGCCCCGCCTAACCCCGTCCAAATCCGCTAGCCCCGGTGTCTCCGCAGGCGTTAAACCAATCGTCTCTTTTTAGTAGCAGCTGTGCTTTTTACAACATTTATTTATATCTAATGTTCGTCGACAAATATATGATTATTAAACTTTGAGGTATAATGAAAATATTGGCCATGGCCCAAAAGGGTCAGTATTCTTTTAAAAATGATAATAAATAAATACTTGTGGAGAAAGAATAATGCCATTTTTTGGCCGTGGCCAAAAAGACCATTGTCTTATCTGTTTTCCAATTTCGCACTCTTGGAATCCTAGATTTTCAGAAATCATTTTGGTTTTATACTCTGTTACTTCTAACTTTGTCTGATTTTTTCAGTTTGTTTTTCTTTTACCAGAAACAGCTTATCACTGTTCCAAAAAAAGCCCTAACAATTTCAGAGTTTTTTTTTTTTCTTTTTGTTGTTTTGCAGATGGAAGTTTTTCCATGTACAAAAGATTGTGGGTTTTGCACGCCTGCACTGAATTAGTGGTTCACATGTGCTCCACTTAAAAACAACCACGTGGTTTAGTTTGTGAAATGGAACAATCGAAGATGAGTTTTGGGACAAAACAGTCAAATCGTAAATTTTGGGGGCGATGTCAGATTCCTTATTAAAATTATGTTTTCCGAAGGGAAACCACCAGGATTTTGGAGGCGATGTCTGATTTCTGGCCCATTAAGTGTTTTTAGTTCTTAGGATTTTGTTTCCTAGTTGATTTTGGATATGTTTAAGTTTTTTGGCTTTCATTAAATACTTTTTTAGGTTTTTATTTTCCAGTTGTTCATTTATAATTCATATTTCATATTATCAATAAATGTTTTCTTTCTTTTGAAGAATATTTCCTCTTTCAATTATCCGTCCCGAGTGAGGTTGCTATGTGAACCACTCTTAATGGTCCTAACAACAAAACTGCTATTTACTTTGGGCTAACCCCATTTGGATATTATTAGGAAAATTTTCAAAGAAAGTCATAAGATGAAAAGTAGTTCTGATCTAGGATTACAAACAAAATGTAGTGGCATCATTAATCATGATTGTTGCTAATTGTTGATTAATTTTATAATTATTAATGAATAATGATCCGTCGGTAAAATGTGCACTCGGCGTAAATCTATCTTTCAGCACACACTTGAGTGTGTGCGTTTTTGTGTGTAGATGGAGGGAGGGTAGATGCAACACACAATATATTTCATTAATTTTAAGTATAAAGGAGAACATTTTTTGAATAAACTTGGAAATATATAAAAAAGAAAGGAAAAGTCCTGATCACAAGATCAGGTAGCAAAGTGAAAACAATGTTCAATTTCAGGAAAAAAAAATGAAATAACTTAAAAACGCAATTTAAATGAAGAGCGTCTACATTTCAGAGGATTTTGAAGGATATTATCATTAGTTTTGTTAGCACATGCCGAAAGTATCATCTACATGGTCTGATGTATCTTGTTGAATGTCAGCCCAGATTCCACGAGCCGCAATTGCCATAGCCTTCATAGTTATGAGGAATCACATGAGTGAAAGACAATCGGAGTGGTTGATGAGTCGCCTATCTTGGCCTTTAAGGCTTCCAATTTGTCTTGTTCTTCATCCGCCATATCTCGACCAATTTTGTCGGCATCCGCGACCATAGCTCCAAAACCTTGAGGCCAATTGTTCGTCGATAACATAATCATTACTTGGGGAGGTTTTTTGAAATATTGTCCATGGCTCGTTGTAGATCAGTCTGCTTATGTTCATCCAAGTTAGAAGAAATCACTGCACCCGCGGGGGTATATGCAACTATACACCTGTTTGTGTTAGCCTGCGCCCTATTCCTCTCAACAATTATATTAGTACCATCCGTTGGTGACGCATTGATATCAGTTTGTTCCGAGTCTGGTGCTATATTGGTACCATCTTGTAAGATATCAAATGTGTTATTGGTTGGTATGCCTGTTGAAATCGAACCCCTCTCCATGTTTCTCCATGTCCGGCGTTTCACTTGCACCCAGTCCGTTTCCACAGTCTTCCCTTTGGGCCTGTTTATTTGTTCACGGACAGATGAACGCCCGCGAACCGGACTAGCTTCATGTTTACCCTTGTCCGTTCGCACAGTTTCTTTGTGTGTCTTCACTCGTCGACATTGGTTAATATTGTGTCCGACAATCCGGCAGTGAACACAAAAGTCCGACAGATTTTCATAGCTAATAGAAACGAAGGAGCAATGTCCCACTCGTTCCACCATAATATGCTCTTGTAGTGGATTGTTCAAATCCATCTCCACCAAAACCCGGACAAAATGACCCACTTCACCCGTCAGCGAGTGAGTATCTATCTGAATAGGTGTTCCGATGGAACTAGCTATTTTATTAATAAGAGATTTGTGCCAATATTCATAGCTTAATTCGTAAATTCGAACCCATACCTGAGCCACTGATGTGTTTATCTTGTGTGGATTGAAATCTGGAATCCAGTTCATCAGGCGGATTGTCCCGGGTTGCAAAAGCCACGAACCCTTAGAGAAAACTTTGTTCCTTTCTTCCAAATTATCGAATTGAATGTGAAAATATCATCTTCCAAGCGTAGTCAACCTCCAAGGATCAGTAAGTTTCCAAACGAAGACAGTTTCAATTTGAGGTCTTGAAAGTTGTATGGTTTTGTACCTTTTGGTATAATAATACGCTCAATAAGCGAATTTCGTAACTCGACAGTCCGTTGTTGGTAAATTTCCTCATCCATCGTCACCGAGAAGATATAAATATGGTCTTAAATTTTGATAAAAAGTAATAAAAAAACAAATAGCAATTATCTTTCATTTCAACAAACTAGAAAAATTGTGCTACAAGTACCATGAAATATTCTTATTTGAGTTCGCCGTTACAGGGTTTCAAAGTAAGATTCATTTTGTGATCGATTCATATCTAACAATATAATTTATCAAGATAACCAATAAATATGAATTAAATAATTAAGTTTCCTTATCGTAATTTTGCCACCTAACTTAGTAGTCGGCATACTATAATATTTGAGTGAAACAATATAATACTATAATTTAAATGCTAAAAATTATGATAAAGATCAATTAAAATTGAACTTCATGCGGCAGTGTGAGAGGCTGAATTTTGGTGGGAATCTACGACTGGATAGTTGGAAATCCAACATGGAGCAATCACTTGGGTGACGACTTTTTGTGCGCAATAATTGAGGATATTAGGGATCTGGGAGCCAGAATGCATTTCTCACAGTTTACATGGAGGCAATTTCTGAGGAGTTGGAGTAAAAAACTAATTATGTGTAAACATGAACATCAATATAAAACAAAATTGGACTTCATGCTTCAAATGAGTACGAACTGGAGTAGCCTTGAGGACTTACGGATTAAGTAATGGATTATAACAAATAATAATTACAAATGGTGTGACACCATCATGATCGTTCCATTACTGGGCCATCAAATATAACCCAGTCTCAATCACTATACATTCATGAGTAGGCCCAATCTTAAATGTGACAAATTATGAAATCAAGATATTGCACATGGACATGGGGCAAGTGTCGTATGCTACTAACTTTTTTAAATAAAATGCGAACCGACAATAATATAAACTTAACTAACTTACATTTAAAATCATCATCAATTGGTCACAAGAAACCAACCTAACATCCTTAATTCTGCATTTAGACCTCCATCGGATCATGTTGTATTCGTATGTTATATTTTATTGAGGAGTATAATAAATATATTCCCTTTTTTGTTTCTGTTAGAGAAAAAAATGACCAAGAAAATATTCAAACAAATTAAAGGTGTTTATCAATTTAAGAATTTGTGTAACTCATTTTATATTATTTATCTTTTCTATAAAAATAAATTATGATGAAATCTAAATTTTTCATGCTTTTCTTCTCTTTTTCCTCCTACCGACAACAATTTTGGATCCAACATAGGGTTAGCTTTATATTTCCTTTTCCATTTTACAGCATCTGGTGAGAAAATATAAGTAATGATTGGATTGGGCTAATTCTTCAGATTTTATTTTTGGGCCTAAATTATAATGAGGTCACCTTCAATGCACGAAGGGCCTGTATCTCAGTTTGGGCCTACCTAATTTCCTTTCAATTGTTTGAGAAGAAAAAAAAGAGAGAGAGCCCAATACAATGGTGGATCGTATTTTATTAAAAGAATTGAATTATTGTATATATATATTTCACTATTCTTCTCTAGCTGTTTTTGAAAGTATAATATCACAAATGGATTGTTAGTTGAAAGTTAAAAATAAAAAATAAAAAGATCTCATTGTATTTCTTGTTGTTATCTGAGAACTTGGTCAAGCGTTAAAATGTATCTTTACACGGCCCATAATCTACTGATACCAAATATTTGGAGCAGAACTTAGAAAGGCCAGAATAGTATAAGGATAGGACTTAGTAGGAGCCCACTTACATTTTAAATGGGTCGCGACTGTTCTTTTACAGGCCCAACAAGTTTTTGAAGAGACAGTTTCTTTGAAAAGATACGACTTAATCTATTAAACATACTAATTTGGTTGTCTTCTTTTTCCCTGTAATGTAATATTGTGTGTTGCGCCTTATATGAATAAACAAAGATTGCATTTGGATGAAAGGATTTGGATAAGCGGGAAAGATTTGAGGAAATTATTTCAATTGACTCTATATAAAGTGGATTTGAAATCCTCTACAATGACTCAACATAGCTCAAAATATGAGCCTAAGAAATTAAAATTTGTTGTATACAAACAAAGCTTAAAGGATCTATTGTTATGGATTTGAAATACTCCGACTCAAAAATAGCTCAAAATATGAGCCTAAGGAATTGAAATTTGTCGTATTCAAACAAGCTCAAATGATTTGTTATTATGGATTTGAAATCCTTTATTTTAAGTTAATTCATCCAAATGAAGCCTAATAGAATCACCATACCCCAAAGAAATACATTTGCTTTTTACATGTGGACTTTTTACATGTGGACTCGTTTACTTCAGTTGGTTAGGTTGGATAAATTAAAATATTCAACCTAGTCACGTTTAATTTTAATGATAAAAGCCCATGATAAAGCTCACAAACCCAGCATAATGTGATATTATTGTTGGATAATACATCCCACCTATTGTGGGATGAATTACTAATCTGATTATAATTTTTCAAATATATTTTTACCTTATAACCTATTATTTTATACCTTTTATTATAATTTAAATTATAATTAATTTAATTGAACTTTTATTTAAAGATAAATTAGAAAAGACATAATCCATATGTTTATCAATCAAAGTAAATATTTGATAAGGACTTTTAACTAATATATCATTAAAATAATTATATGAAACATCATATTACTAAGATAATTTAATCTTAGTCCATAATCGTATCACATATTTAATCAATCATTCATCATTCTATCAAACAAAACAAATAAACGGGCACGGCTTATTTTACTAGATATATTTTTCTTGTAGTGAAAATACTAAAATTAGCTCGTCAAAAAAGAAAACTAACATTTGGAAAAGTTGTTTCTTTACAATTCTGCAATGGTTAACATGTTCAACAATTACATATTACTCAAAATATTTGACTTATAAGCAATTTAATAATCATATTTGTGGCCACTAGTTTATAGCTCAAGTAGTATCACTCACCCTTTATAAGGGTATTAACTAGGGTTCGAACCCTGTATCTTTCAGTTTCTTTGAAATTTACCACCTCCCCTCGAACCAGTACTCCCAACTTATTTAAAAAAAAAAATTATCACATTTTGAGGGTGTTTAATGTCTTCAATTTTCTGCCATTAGAAGAAATTAAACTAGACATAATTTCTGACAAAAACCATGTGTTTCCTTATGCTTTGACCACCTTGGGATTGACTCTTACATCATCGGATCCGTCAATTCTTTAACTTAAAATTCTGAAACGAACTTCTACTTTAATTGATTCAGTCAGAAATACCAAATAGGGCATGCTATAATATTATATCAACTAGGAGTTATATATTTTGGTTTAATAAAAATCATGCAATAAGTTTATTCATGTATGATATGACATGATCAAGTCAAATACATTACTTTAATATTCGAGTTGGAACTATTCTAGAAGTCCACAACAAATTATTTCGTAGCTTAATGATTGTATTGTTCCAAGAATTATTATGCATCTCAATTATCATTACCACATTTAGCTCTACCTTCCCCTCAACCCCCAAGCTAAAAGTTCAAATTAAAATAAGTGATATGAACAAAAAAAAAAGTCATGAAAATAAGTAAATATGCTACCGAAACAAGAAAGTAACGAAGCCTCCACCGATTGATGAAGTGGTAATGAACTAAAAAAGTGAGGAGTGATTGATGAACTAAAAAAAAAACCAAATAAGAGCTAAACTTTTTTTTTTTGTTTTTTTTTTCAAAAGAAATTGAGGTCGGGGCCCAGATTGACCCCTTCCTCTCTGAGCCCTTGTGTATGGCATATGTTTTCAATGACCGTATAGACGTATAAGGTCTCTTAATGGGGTCTTGAAAAGTATAATTATTCTGTAATACAAAGTTCATGTCGAAATATAAAGAAGACATAGAGAGAAAAGATAAAAAAACTTGTGTTTTAACTGATGTAAATTGTAGTAGAAATGGTAAGAAAATAAATACAGCCTAATATATGGTCAATCATATCAATTACATCCTAATTTAGCGTCAATCATATCAATCACATAACTACAACCCAATATAGCGTCAAACATATTAATTATCACTCAATACACCTCCTCAAACTTAAGGTGGTGTGAAAGACACAAGTTTGAGGTTGGAGATCAAATCTTCATGAAGACGACTAGGAGGATGAGCGTTGGTGAAGAGATCTGCAAGCTGAGCAACAGAAGGTATATACTAAAGTTTCATAGTGCCCTGGACAACATGTTGGCGAATGAAATGACAATCACACTCAATTTGGCGAGTGTGCTCATGAAAAACACCATTACGGACAATCTGAATTGCAATCTGATTATCATTATGAAAGATAGTTCCTTGAGGTTGAGAAACACTCATGTCAACGAGAAGCCAATGAAGTCAAATAACCTCTTGAGTAGTATCAGCAAGAGCACGATACTCTACTTCAGTACTCGAGCGAGCAACAATGGGTTGCTTCTTGCTTCACCAAGAAAGGACATAGTCACCAAGCAGGAAATAGTATCATGTGACAGAGCGACAATCTATCAGATCACCTGCCCAATCTGCATCAGAATAGCCACGAAGGGCCAATGAAGAATTGGAGCAGAAAAAGAGACCATGGAAGAAGTGCCTTTACATATAAAGAATGATACGAAACAATGCGGCATATGTAGTGAGAAGTACGGGGATCAATCATAAATTGACTAACCAAGTGAACTGCATAGGCAATATCAGGTCGAATCACTATGAGATAGATAGAGCTGTCAATTTCGGCCCGGCCCGACGGGCGCCCGAACCAACTCGGTTTTCTAGTGGACTGGGCTCTATTTTTCAAGGCCCGGAAAAAGTCGGGCCTCAAAAGCCCGACCCGGTAATGGCAGCCCGAAAAACCCGACTTTTCGAGTGTATTTTTCATTTTTAGGCGGGCTTGGTTCCCCAATTTTGTGGCGAGAGTCTTGTTTGGCCGGCCCGGCCTGATTTTTCGAAAAGCCCGGTGGGCTCGGGCCGGCCTGGCCCGGTCTTTTGACAGCTCTAGAGATAGATAAGACTATTGACCAACTAGCGATACAAAGAGACATCCTCGAGTGGTGTCCCTTTCAGAGGAGTGAGACGAATGTTCACTAAATCTATAGGTGTACGTAGTTGCAGTTTTAATATATGTGAGCCCAGCACGAGCAAGAACATGAGAAGAGTACTTGGCTTGAGAAAGATAATAACCATATATCAGTGAAAGTTACAACCTAATATAGTGTCAATCATATCAATTATCACTTAATAGTTTTCATGTAATATTAGGGTCCTAAATGTTTATGTCGAGTGTATATAAAAGTTGAATACAATTAAAGTTATACATAGAATTGAAATATGAAAACCTAATTTTTTCTTTAAAAAAAATAAATAAAAAAGTAGAGCATAGTGGTTGATATCAATCACTTCATCATTCGCACAGCTAGGTCTCTTTATACTGTTACAAATGGACTTTTTTTTTTCTTTTTATATATGAGAATACTTTATTGAATGTCTAGGGTCTTTGCAACAAAATAGAAACTAAAAGATGGTCAAATTTTGTACTCGCCTCAATAAATCAACGGCTTAATTGCAATTTTATTCCTGGAACTCGTAGGGACAGTATTAATCATGTTACTTCTTGATGTGGAAGTTTTCATATTTGACGATAATACCTTTAATTAAAAAAGCAATTTTACTCCTGTAGCTTATTGCAGATATTTTGGATAATTTGACTGAAGGATAAGGGTATTGTAGGAACAAATGAAATATCGAAACACTCCACTGGAACTAAAATCGAACAAAATCAAAACTTGTAGGACTAAAATTGCACAAATAAGAACTAATGGGATCAAAATTGCTACCTAAATCATATATACATGACCAAAATTGCTAACTCCTTGTAGTTACAGGATCGATCTTGCAATTAAGCCTAAATAAACCATCTTCAAAATTCTAAACTTCATGTGATATAGAGAATTTACTACAAATGACAACCGTCACAATCCGAAATATAATCTAAACTTACCATTTTTTTAAGGGGATAAACTTACTATTATAATATGTACATATCGTAATTTCTTAAAGGTTCATCCATATTCTATTAATTCGGCAGACATTGACAACTTTTGCAACTCTATAACATTCTTCAATTAATATAAATACATATATAAAATTTCTAAAATTTTAAAAGTTATTCTCCATAAAAAAAGGGATTATTACATAAAACCCCCTGATGTTTGGGTTAATATAAAAAAATCCAGAGATTTTTGGAAAATACAAAAAAAAACCTTAAGGTTTGATGCCACTTAGATCTTCCCCCTTCATAAGCAAAAAATATTTCAAAAACCACCTTGATATTTCTAGAAATATTACAATTAAACTCTTAAATTTAAGACAAAATCAAACATGAGAGGGCTTTTTGTAATTTTAAAACATCTCTGGATTTTTTTTGTGATTAGGCCAAATATTGAGGGAGTTTTTGTAATTATCCCTAAAAAAATTAAAAATAATTCTCTATTTATTACTGGAAAAAAAATGTCGCCAATAAAAACTGCCATAAAAACTCAGGTGAAACAGAACAAAATAGTTCCTCTACAAATCAAAGCCAAAAGCAATTACAAAAGGTGCTCCCACATGGGTTGTTTCCCTCTCTAACTCCCACGTGGGGTGTAAACGTATCGAGTCAAACCTAACATGGTATTGTCTAAACTTGTTTGAATTGCAATCGAGCTCCAAAACTTGTGTTTGACCCTTGTTTGAATATTAATTGAATCGAGTTCGACGAGATTTAGTTGAGCTAAAGACGAATTTAGCTTGAGTAGCTTGATATTTTTACACACAGTTTATTCTTTTTTTACTAATCGAGTCGAGCTCGAGTCGAGTTTTACATCTTATTGAGTGAAAAGATATGTTTAAGTTTGGTTCATTATATTAACGACCCGAGCTTAAACGATCTTTTAACGATCAATCTCGAATCGAGTATCAAATAACTTGGTTCGTTTTTCACCCCTACTTCCACAACACGTTATACCATTAATATTAGATTATTCGAACATGAAATTTCATAAAACTATATTTTGATAAATAATCAACCTCCATACATATTCTCGAATTCATTTACAATTTCCATTAAAATGAATCAAATAAAATCTCCAATTTACAAGAGGTGACCTCATCGTCAAAATTCAAATCATCACCTATTTCTCTTTATTTCTTTTTTCTCCCCTGCTGCATTATGATTATCCATTTTTGTACTCCGCTCCGATCCGAACCCGGGACGACTTGGTGGTGACCCGCCCACCTACTTGCCATCTCCATCATATTTCATATATCATATATTTTTCGGGTCACATGTCACCATCTCATTAACTTAGTGACTCACCACCCCCTTTTGAAATAATCTTTTACGTACAAGAATTACAAATTCAAAAAAAAAAAAATTGAAAAACAAAACTCATCCCCAGTAATTAATAAAAAAATAAAGAAAAAACACCCCACCTTTGCATTTTGCTGTGTGAGAGAGCCAGCCCGGGTCAAAATCCGAAGTATCTCTTTTCTTTTCAATAAAGTCTCTTAGTTTTGGGCCTCACCAAATGGACTTATCGGAACCTCCATGCAAAAGTGGCCGTGAATCGGCCCAAAACTCAAAATTACTTCTGAAGCCCATATGGCAGTATCTTTGGAAGTCCTCAAAGGTCATGGAACGGGCCGAGTTACTGATATTGGACTCTGTTCGGGCCAGGTATTTGAGAATTTCCTCAAAAAGAGACTCGTCACAGGGGATGGCTAACGGGCCTGTATTACTGAACCCATACTCTTCCTCAGCCCGGACCAGTAGCGTCTTGAAAACCGGGTGGTTCAGGTACGCCGTCCGGACTACGAACCGTCTGCAACTCGAGCCCACAGTGACCGCCACGTGTCCTGCCGGCACGTCGGAGGGGGCCTGGCGAGCCGCCGCCGCCGCCTTCTTGCGCCACCGCCAGAGCATCTGGCGAATCCGGACAATGTGGCGGATTTTGCTGCAAGCCGACATTTTTGGTTGGGGGGAAATTTTGTAATTGAGGAAAATTGTGGGAGCAATTGTGAGATTTCTTGGAGTTTGTGTGTTGTAATTTGTTGGAGTTGGGTTGAAATGAGACAGTGTTTGGGAGGATTGAATGAAGGGGAATAGATGGGATTATATAGTGTTGGGAATAATGGGTGTGCCCTTGGTTTTTGGTCATAATTACGAATTTGGGATGAGAGTTGGTGCTGGTTGTTTTAAATGGCCTTTTATTTTATTTTATTTATTTTATTTGTTTATTTTTATTAATGACCTGTGATTGGATAATCTGCAAACTTACAAATAGGGGATGGTAAAAGCTGCAGCAGGATACAACAAAATTTAAATATAATGGTAAAGAAGGTCACAACTTGCAACTTACAAGGGTCACTTAGAATCTTGTGTGTATAATATATGAGATTACACTTTAAATATATAAATTAAGTAATTAAATCAAATATATTTAGCATAGTGCAATACCTGTTATAACACCAAATTATAATAAAATATTTGAGGTATACAAGTGTTTTAGGTCTTAAACTCCATCTTGAATTTTTCTGTTTCAAATAGTGTTTCATCATGTATTCTAACCTCACAATCACATGCCAATCATATAAAATGACTTTAACAATATACGCGTGGCATTTAGTGATGTTATTGGAATAAAATATCTAATACATAATGGATTATTGGTCTAAAAAATACATAATGGATTAGATGATCACAATATATAGTTAAAGTCGAAGTTTTATTCAAAGTGTCATTATTTATCTAATTTTTTATACTTTGGATCATTGTAAATGATTGATTGATGATAGAACTAAACTAAAATATAACTAAACGCACTTAAACTTTAAATTACGTGGAGAATTACTTTGAAGCCATGATCACAAATTCGAGTGTACTATTATAATATAAATTTTGGAGCTGTTTGTAGTTTATTGATTCGGTTCAGATTGAATGTCATTCCATACCATGTTCAAGCATTTTGATTCGGTTACTTAAGCTAAAATCAAGAGATAATTAAGAAACACAACAAAGGGCAGTGACTCTCTTGATTGTTGTAATTAATTCCAAGATTCCATTTCAACCCAACTTAGTCAAAATCACAATTTTTTTTAAATAAATGGAAATATATAAAAAGACAGGAAAAGGTTCTGATCACAAGCTGATCAAGTAGCAAAGGAAAAAATAATGCAAAATATCAGGAAAAAAACAAAAACAAACTTAAAGACGACGCAATTTAAATGAAGGGGGTCTATTTCTAAAGGATTTCGAGTGACAATGTCATTGGTTTTTGTCACACGTGATCGAGTATCGTCTTGATAATCTGAGGTAGCCTGTGGAATGTCGGCCCAGGATCCTCGAGCCACAATTTCCAAAGACCTTATAGCTTATGAGGAAACACATGAGTGAATGACAAGCAGGGTAGCTGAAGAGTCTCCTAGTTTGGTCTTTAAAGCTTCCGATTTGTCTTGATCTTCTTCATATGTCATATCTGACCAACGTTGTCGGGCAACAACGGTCATAGCTTTGAAACTATCGGGGTGCCAAGCGTTGTCGGCAAACTTGATTATAGTAAATCACAATTTATTACCAAAGTATTAAACAACTTAATATCAATAAACAAATAAATAAACCATCGTAAAATGGCCAGTAGTTTGACACTATTGCCAAATTAAACGAGAGTTTCCATGTGATACTCACCTGATGTATAGAAACACTCGATGAAACATCATAGAAAATAAAAGATTAGGATTATTCCCAAACAAGTTAAAACTAAAAACTATTACAAGTATTTTGAGATAGTTTAATGTAATTCTTGACAAATGGACTTGTATTGAACTCGTTCCTAAAAGCTAGTTCAAGGAAAAATGGCTCCGAATCGAGCCAATCCAAATGGATTGGTGTCCACTTCCCACTATCGCCTCCAAACCAAATTTGGTTTTTCTAAAACCGTGATAAAACGAATTTCGATAGATCCTCTTCAAAAGCTAGCTCAAGGGGAGAGGGTGTTCAACCTATATGTACACATAATAACGACCCAACATATTGGCGATACAGGATAAATACAAACTCTAAAAATTCCTTGAATTTAAGAAAACACGACACCGATTAATGTTATTTTAATTTTTTGTCTTCAGAATTCTCTAGAAAGGGGAAAAAAATAAAACTCGATCACGCTTAAAATCAAAAGATTTATTTAATCATCCTATCTATATTTCTTGGCTATTTATTTATTAAAATAAAAATTAAATGGAAAAAAAGAAGAGTGCGGCCGCAAGATTTGGAAATGGACAGCATCAAAAGCAGCCATAGTGGTGGCCGTGTGGTGTGCTCTTTAGGCACACGAATTCTGTACTCCAAAACTCCAAAACCCTTCACATGCTAACTTTAGAGGGATAACAAAATTTTAATCAAAATCCATTCTACTCTCCAAGAGGTAGTTAGCTTTGGCCCTATGCCAAAAAAAGATGCTTTTTTTATTTAATTGCCCTATTTTTGTTAAAGAAAATTAATATTTTGCAATTTAAAATGTTTCCAAGAATATTTTATCCTCCCCTCAAAAAAAAAAAAAGAATATTTTATCCTCCACATCTAGCCATGAACCATGTGAAAGACTGCCCCATCTATCCATTTCTTTAAAATTCCTTGGCTAGCAAACAAAACTTGCCCCTTCTTAATCAAGCTTTAATCCTTAAGTTAGTACTTAACCAAGATTAATTATGATTGGCTCAGAGTACTATGTTTATTAGGGCTTGACATGTGTCATTTATTAGTATGAACCCTCAACATATTTTTTTCTTTTTTTAAATGTTTATTTTAATAATGGGTGTTGAATTTAGAGGGCACTCAGAGAATGGTTAAGAAGGGTTAGTAGGAAGCCAAGGGGCCTAATGGAATTTTCAAGCACAAGGGAAAATGCATCCCCCTAAATGTATGAGGGCACTTAAACTGTCCCACTTGTCAAGATTTAAGGATCATAACATTTATTAACATTGTTCAATGGCTTAAGCAAATTTGCATCCAAACAAAACTTGAATCTATTATTACCACCAACATAATCCTACATTATCGATTTTATTTTACAATATCAATCATGTAATGGGACATGACTAGAGCAACTATCTCAACTCATCGCCGTCTCATCGTATTTTCCTTGCAAGTGGAAAAACCTATGATGATGATGGTTTTGGAATTTCATCTCATTTCTCCTTCATTGAATCGTCGGGAAGGGCATTTAAAACTTTGCCACTTTGCTTTTTGTGTGAATTTGTAGTGTTAACTAATTTTAGACAATTAATTGACACTATAAACTTCACACCACCGACCTCACATAGTGGGATAAAGTGCAGTTGATGATGATGATCGATTTGAAAACATGGATAAATGTTTGAATGAACTGGTCATATATTCTTGTTCCCTTCTTTTGGTTTCTTGGCATTGATTTTGGTGATTTTTGTTGCTATTTTACTTTTAAGGCATTGCAAAGATATGGAGAATATAATCTTAGGAAAGTTATTGGATTTATACGGATTAGGGGCTTAATCTAGGAACATATGAATAATTTCATCAAACTCCTGAATGATTGATCTTAACTCTAACATTTAGATAGTTGTTGATGTTTACACCGATCGATCAAAAAATAGAATTTTCATTTGATTCAAATCTCAGTAAATGACAATAGGTAGGGTACTCATCCATTTGAGGGTATCCCTACTCGGACCTATAATATTAATATTACATGTATCCGTCCCAACTCTGATTAAGAAATTACACCTATTACACGTACATATCTCTAATTACCTAATGTTGATACTCACATACTACATATACCCGCCCAAACCCATTTATTTTATATAAAAATTTAGAATTATATGACTATTTAAATGAGTACCCTACCAAAGAATTAGTCATTATCTAAGAAAATGTCTAATATGTTAATTATTTCTTAATAATAGTACGTAACAATTAATAACGTTCAATTTTGTAAGTCAGAAGTCAGAACATACCATCATTAAAATAGACTAGACATTTGGGTTTGATGTTGTTATTTTGTGTTTTATATATATATATATATATATATATATGTGTGTGTGAAAATATTTACATTAGTGCTTATATGGTCAGCTATTCATGCCCATACTCGACTATATAAACGAATTCAATGGCGAGCATTTTAGGGGTAATACCGAACCCCAGCCATATCATCATCGGTATTAATTTCCCATCTCATACCCATTCCGAACCCAATAATATTTACCTATACATATCGCATTAGGATCTGGACGGATGGGTACTCGCATTAACTATTCCTTTGTCATCCCTAAATTCCAAATACAAATCATATTTGGTAGAAAATTGAGTAAAAAATTAAATAAACAGAAACGCATATCTTAACTTAAAATAAAATTTTCATTGAAATAGGTTAAATTCTACCATAATGATGCACGAATTTATAGTGAATTAGGATGGAATATTAACGAGATTAATATTGTCTTGAGTGGTTGAAGTTTTACATTGTAAGAATAATTGATCCAAGTTCGGTCCCATATGAGTAGAGTTGTCAATAGGCCGGGCAAGACTGGTACCTCGAGCGCCCAGCCTGGCCCAACTCATAAAAATACACATTAAATGTCGGGTCAACTGGACCACACCGACGTTTCGGACCGAGTGGGCCATGTTCACTTCAGACCTCCCAAACTGAAGCTGAGTCCAATATTTCTACTTTGCAATGGAGCTGGCCCATCGAACCGGATTCATTTTGACAGTTCTACATATAAGTGTGTGTTTTGTTGGAATTTGTTTTGGCAAAATGGGTGTTGACCTGATTTTGACCAAATATTTAAGTGGTTTTCATTAGTGAAAAATGGAATTAAATTATTTGTAAAAAGTCTACTAAGAGAGTAGATGAGAATAACATTTGGAATTTCTCAAAATCAATTTCGGGTGAATGAAAAATTAATGCTATAAATTAGCCACTTAAAACTAGAAAATGGTATGGAAAATGGAAAATGCGGGGAATGAGAAATGCTTCATCCCACATAGGAGGAGAAGCCAAAGTTTGCTCACTTTATAAATCCCAAGTTGGACTTATAGATTTGGGCCCTTGGGGGTACCCAAGTTTTTAAAGGGGTGATGACCTACATGCTTGTGGGTTTGGTTCAAAGCACACGCGCGCGCGCTGCCGCCGCAATACAGTGAGCCCGATCGGTGTGCGCAGACGTGCACATCTAAATAGATGCACCTGTTCAAGCAACCAGGTGCATTTTTTGGCTGTAGACATGTCTTTTCGAGCCAAAAGACATGTTCTTTCCATCCGGGCACCTTGATGCCATAAATAAGAATCCCCTGCAAATAAAAAAAACCGAGTCATTGCATTATGCATATTGCTAGCCTTCCCGTTCAAAGCTTGAAAGTTTCAAACACTTCCTGTTCGCCGAAGTTTCGACTTTACAAGTATTGTAAAGTCAAACCGATTAAAGTCGTTGTATCTTAGGGACGAGCGCGAGAACCATAAGCACTTAGTATACAGGGCGTTTTCTTCTTCGGAGATTGTATCTAATACAGGCCTCGACTCAGCCTAAACACTTAGCCATTTTCTAAAAACAGTAAACCAGACTTCTACCAGCAATCGCAAGACGAAAAGTTATGTTTTCTGTTTCAAGATGATGGCTTCAGTTTCATTCACTCCGATGGTTGTTGCACCTGCTCACAGCAAAAAGTCGACCAAGTTCTCCGACGTTGATTTCAAACGTTGGCAACAAAAGATGCTTTTTTACCTCATTACGTTGAGTCTGTCCCGTTTCTTGAAGGAGGACCCCCTGTTGGAAATTTGGTTTTGAGAAAGCGGGCGCCAATCCAACTTTGACCAAATTTTTGGTGGCTAAGAATTTAATTCTGGAGGAATTGAATTATAAATTTTAATCTATTTTTCGAGTACATGTTCGTAGTATTTTATATTTCTCAAAACCGAATTTCAGTGATGAGTGAGAAATTAATACACAATGTTGGCCACGCGAATGAGCATAGTTTATCTCATTATAAATACTAGAAGGTGTTATTGGTTGGATATACTATAACACAAGTGTATGATCACAAATGGGCCTTGGACCGGACCGATCCTTTGGGCTCGGGTTCAAGTTTAGTTAGTTTTGTAACTTGAAAATGGGCTTGACCCAAATTCAAGTAAATGGACTGATGAATCTAGGCATTGTTGGACATGTGTGATGAATCTAGACATTGGAGGTGTCTAGGTTCATGTGGCTTTTGGAGTTTGTAACTCCTCAAGTAGTGGTCATATAAGGGGTTTGTAACTCATGGGAGTTACATGTGGTTTAATGCCTACTCTCTTAATCTTTAATTCCCTACAAGTATTGGAAATGATGGCCTATATAAGTCTTAGGCGCTTTGCTGTTTTGAGGGGGTTAGAAGGAAGAGGTGAAGTCAGTATACACAAAAAAATCGCATATCTCTGCATATTCTTCAAGTGTCGGTAAAAGTGTCGTAACTTTTCGATGAACATTTTTAAGAATACTTCCTTCTGCATTCGTGTCCAGCAGCCAGTTTTCGCTCCTTCGAGTTCGAGAGGTGCCTTTGTGTCAGTGGTGCTACTGTACACAAAGGAGGTTAAACCGTTTTATCTTTGGGGACATTACGTCTTACTGTGAGCACTAGCTGGGACGTATTTGTCTTGTGGATAGATTTCTACTCGACTCGGCTTTCGTGTTTCAAGTTCCGTCAGATTCATGCTTCTGGAGTTGGAATCCATTCAAGAATTGTAATAGTTAGGTTTTACTTTTCTTGTAATTTTATGTTTCTGTTTTGTAAGCCATCTTGAAGGCTTTTCCCATTGTAACCACTATAATATTTTCCAACAATCACAAGATAAATATCGTACCTTCACGATGGCGAGGAGAAACAAAGCCTTAGCTTGGAGATGAATCTGACAGAAGACCTTCCTGGAATTGTTGTTGTTACTAAAAACGCGTTGCGTTTGAAGCATGGGGCTAGGATGATGATTTCCTATGTCGTGACTTCGTCCTTAACGGACTTAGTGGTACACTTTACTGTATGTATTGTGTGTTATGAACTGAGGATATTTTTCCAAAAGGTTCATGGTTTTGAAAAGAAATACAAAATGAGGATGTGATTTCCAAGAGGTTCGTTATTTCGAGTTTTTTGGATTGAGAAATGGATGATTCCAAGAATCCAAAAATGTGTTGAAACTATTCTAAAAGTTTCAACTGATCCCGCATGATATTCGTGCTGAAGGGATGACGTTTAATGAAAAATTCCAAATGGTTTACATCGTTAAGACGTTGTTACCAGGTTGGAAAATTTTCATGAATTCCTAAATGCATAACTGGAAGGAATTTGGATTAGTGGCCTGATTGTTTGATTGAAAATCGAAGAAAGCAATTGAAGGCCTGAAGCTAAATCCATGGAAGTCTTGGTAGAGACTCGAGAAAACTGTGTTGGAATACTTCTTAAGAATTCTAACGGATCCAACGACTGTGGGTGTATGACCACACTTTCTGTCTCACTTTTGGCTTTCGAGCTTCAGTTGCAGACAATGAACGACACTTGCAGGAGATGTTGCCAAAAGTGTTGGAACACTACAGGAGATTTGAACCAAGTGTGAGGTCCGGAACCAAGTGATCTTTGAAGGTGTGACAACATCTAAGGTCACAACTCGTTGTAAATGGTTCGAACAAAATTGTTGGGACAAGGTTCTGAAATTTGTTTGAACGAAGTTCTAACAATATTGTTGGAACGAGGTTCTAATGGTTTTAGAACAGCGGAAAGCATTCTAATGCTAACGAATAGACCATGAGCTATGTAAGTTCTGGTGTAATCCGGAGTTGAACAAAGAAACTCAGAATATGTGGGGGGAAGTCGTTTTAACGGCGTACCACATATTGAATAAAATCCCACTTAAAGGGAAAGATAAGACTCCTTACAAATTGTGGAAAAATCGTAAGCCTTCTTATAAATACCTTAAAGTGTGGGGGTGTTTGGCTAAGGTTGCATTACCTGAACCAAAGCAAGTTAAATTCGGTCCTAAAATGGTCGATTGTGTTTCTATTGGTTATGTACTTAACAGTAGTGCATATTGTTTTATGGTACATAAGTCAGAAAATCCGATAATGACATTTGGTACCATAATTGAGTCAAGGAATGCTATATTCTTTGAGAATATTTATCCTTGTAAAAAAGCATAAATGGAAGTTTAAAGAAACAGCGTATTGGATGTTTACGGAGGTGTTCTTTGGAGGTGTTACTTACGGTGTTATAACATCGGGCAGTGCAGTGTGTTCTGCTGAGATGTTGCGGAAGGTCTTTGCCGGGTGTTATAACATCCGGCGACATTTGGTACAACACTTTGCCACACTGTGAGAACAATTAGTTCAACACCAAGTGATAAAGAACTAAGACGAAGTAAGAGGCCTAAGGTGGTTAAGTCCTTTGGACCTGAATTTCTAACATTTATGTTAGATGGTGAGCTAAACTCGATTAAAAAGGCTCTAAGTAGTCCAGATGCTCCGCTCTGGCAAGAACTAATCAATAGTGAAATCGAGTCCATTCTGCAAAATCATATGTGGGAGTTGGTTGATCTCCCTACTGGTCATAAACCTTTAGGATGAAAATGGATCCTAAAGAAGAAGTATAAAGCAGATTGAACTACTGATAAGTATAAAGCATGACTTGTAGCCAAAGGCTTTAAACAAAAATAAGGGTATGACTTCTTTGACACCTATTCTCCGGTAACGAGGATTGCGTCTATTCAGGTGCTTCTCGCGATTGCTGCTTTGCACAATCTAGAGATTCATCAGATGGATGTCAAGATGGCGTTTCTAAATGGAGAGGTAGATGTTGAAATCTACATGGAACAACCTGAAGGGTTTGTTGTACCCGGTTAAGAAAAGAAGGTATGCAAGTAAATAAGATCCTTGTACGGACTGAAACAAGCTCCAAAACAATGGCATCTTAAGTTTGATAACACGATGTTGTCAAATGGGTTTAAAATCAACGAGTGTGATAAATGCGTATATGTCAAAGGGACATCGGAAGCATTTGTCACAATTTGTCTATATGTAGACGATTTGTTAATCATAGGCAGTGGTCATGATACTATCATGGACACGAAAAGAATGTTAAAGAGAAACCTTGACATGAAGGATATGGGGACTGCTGATGTGATCCTGGGGATAAAAATCAGCAGAACTCATGATGGAATTATCTTGTCGCAATCCCACTATGTGGCGAAAGTGCTCAAGAAATTCAATGCTTTTGACAGTTCACCGTCAAAGACGCTCATTGATTTAAGTGTAAATATGGTTGCTAATGAAAGCAGAACCGTGGCTCGATGGATGGAATACTCACGTACATGGCGATCGATGTACATTACAAATTGTACACGTCAGTTGGCCTACCTTGTAAATATGTTTAGTAGGTTCACGAACAATCCAAGCCACGAGCATTGGAAAGCGTTAACCAAGGTGTTAAAATACTCGAAGTATACCTTCGAGTGTGGGCTATACTACTCGAGATATCCGGTTGTACTTAAAGGGTATAGTGATGCTTGTTGGATTTTGGATTCGAAAGATTCTTATTCCACTAGTGGATACATATTCACCATTGGAGATGGTACGGTATCGTGGAAGTCCATGAAGCAAATGTGTATAGCTCGGTCCACCATGGAATCTGAGTTTATAGCTTTGGATAAAGCTGGTAAAGAAGCAGTGTGGCTTTGAAACTTTTTGGAAGATATTCCATGTTGGAGGAAGCTTGTGCCTTCTGTGATGATTCACTGTGATAGCCAAGCGGCTATAGGAAGGGCACAAAGCAATATGTATAACGGTAAGTCTAGACATATTCGTCGGAGACACAATACCATTAGACATTTGATCTCAAATGGTTGTTGTCATTTGACTACGTAAAGTCAAAAGACAATTTGGCAGATCCTTTGACGAAAGGACTGAATCGAGATCAATTGAGTAAATTGCTAGAGGAAATGGGCTTAAAGTCCACAAAGTAAATAACCATTATAGTGGTAACCCAACCATGATGACTGGATATCCCAAGAACTTGGTTAAATGGGAAAACTAAGCTATGAAGGTTATGTTGTAACACTTGGAAACAATGTTTCAACCCCTCCCTAGAGAGCAATGCCAAGTGTTGAAACACCTGCAAAGTTGTGGTAAGGCTAAGTCATTTGACTTTTAATGATTCCTACACCTCGTTGAGGTTGAGTATGGTAGTATACTCGGATAGGAGATCATCTATGTAAGTGAGAAGTGTGGGCCGCTTCAAAGTAACACTTATGAATCCAAAGAGGTGTCCATGGCCAAAACGGACACAAAATGTGAGAATAGGAGGTGTTGAGACCTTACAATGTTAATGATGTTGTCTCGGTATACACCGTGGAGGAATAGTTCAATGCATTGCGTCCACTAGGCCGCCAGTGTACCTGATGGTATTAACTACGGAAGGTTCAAAGCCACAAGCTACCTTTCTGGATGCAGTATTGTCTCTTGATGACTGGTGCATGTCTGCATTCATGCATGCATTAATTTCCACTCATGTGGGGGATTGTTGGAAATTTGGTTTTGAGAAAGCGGGCGCCGACCCGACTTTAACCAAATTTAATTCTGGAGAAATTTAATTATAAATTGTTAATCTACTTTTAGAGTAGAAGTTCGTAGTATTTTATATTTCTCAAAACCGAATTTCGGTGATGAGTGAGAAATTAATACACGATGTTGGCCACGCGAATGAACATAGTTTATCCTAGTATAAATACTAGAAGGTGTTATTGGTTGGATATACTATAACACAAGTGTATGATCACAAATGGGCCTTGGACCAGACCGATCCTTTAGGCTCGGGTTCAGGTTTAGTTAGTTTTGTAACTTGAAAATGGGCTTGGCCCAAATTCAAGAAACTGTTGGACCTGATGAATCTAGACATTGGAGGTATCCAGGTTCATGTGTGGATGAATCTAGACATTGGAGGTGTCTAGGTTCATGATGCTTTTGGAGTTTGTAACTCCTCAAGTAGTGGTCATATAAGGGGTTTGTAACTCATGGGAGTTACATGTGGTTTAATGGCTACTCTCTTAATCTTTAATTCTCTGCAAGTGTTGGAAATAATGGCCTATATAAGTTTTAGGCGTTTTGCTGCTTTGAGGGGGTTAGGAGGAAGAGGTGAAGTCAGTATACATAGAAAAATCGCATATCTTTGCATATTCTTCAAGTGTCGGTAAAAGTGTCGTAACTATTCTACGAACATTTTCAAGAACACTTCATTCTGCATTCGTGTCCAGCAGCCAGTTCTCGCTCCTTCGAGTTCGAAAGGTGCCTTTGTGTCAGTGGTGCTACTGTACACAAATGAGGTTAAGTCGTTTTATCTTTGGGTACATTACATTGTACCGTGAGTGTTCGCCTTATTTTTTTAGCTTCACCGCAAGTGTACGGTGCAGTTTATAGAATAAGGTTAGCAAGGTCGAATCCACAGGGACTAATAAATTAATGTACTAAGTATTGGATTATAATAACCTTATTTTTATCTAAATGATCGAACTGTGATGGATTGGTTTTGTTAATACTAAAGCAGAAATTAATCCTAAAATAACAAAGCAAAGAACGATTGAAAGATCAAGTATGGATGGATGGATTCCTGGGTTATGGTTTCAGTTAATATCCCCCTTTTATTATCAGATTAATCAAACCAAGGTTAAACGTATTCTTCTCTATAGACCAATCACAAAAGTAATTTACCCTCTCTCTCGAGATGTATGTAAAAACGTTGATTGGAATATCTATGTTAGCATCTCTACTCAACATGAGATATCCAACTCTTCAAAAGATTATTAGATCTCACAAATATTCACAGACTTCTCAATCATGCAAGCTATTTGTGTCAAGTACTCAAGATCTAGTATTGAAACTCATCGGTTAGAATTATGAATCAATACATCAAACAAGTTTAAATCAAAGGCCTTTTGATAAAATAGGAATTAAAGCAAAGTACTTAAATAGAGGAAGAAAACATAAACTTCAATTATATTAATCATCAAATAAAAGTGTTTATTAACCTACTCCCAAACCTGGGAATCACAAATTGTTTAGCCAGACATCGAAGATAAACAATTCATAGACAAATTATTCATAATCAAAAATCTAACTAATTGAAATAACGATACGATGGAATAAGTGACTCGGGGATGATGACGATCTCTCGATCTATCTTCAATCCTCGAAGGTGTGGTTGCGGTCTTGATCGATCTCTCGAAGTTTCTGGTGGAAAACTGCTCTTTTCTCTGGTTTCTAGGGTAAAAATCAGCGTCCCCCTGTTTGTGGCCGCCCTGGGTCTATTTGTACTTTGTTTGGGTCAGAACCTAGTTGAAAATGAATCAAACTCTATTTTTCTCGCAGAGGAGCACGGGCCGTGCCATGCGGCACGCCCAACCCGTGCTGGTAGCCGCACGAAATTGTTTTTCGCTGAAGGGAGCACGGGTCGTGCTCATACGCACGACCAGCCCGTGATCCACCCAAACGTCTGAATTTTCTTATGGGGTCTTCATAAGAGTTGTATCCCTCTCTCTTAGCTTTCCGTAGCCACTTGAATCAGCTCAATATCAATTTTGTAGAGAGAGTTATGGCCAAAATATTAAACCCTGCCAGTGCTGGAAATTCCAGACGCGTTTAGACGTTCCTTGAGACAAATCCTCTCGTTGTTTGATCATCCATGCTTCTTTTGACACACAAATCATTACTATGACTCTAGAATCAATATAATTAGCTTCCAATTGGGTGTAATCGCTAGATTCTTGATGCTTCTAGGTCGCAATGCTCGTATTTGTCACAAAATCACTCCAAATATCGTTAAATTCCTACAAAACGAGCAAAGCGTAATACCTTTTCCACAAAGAGCGAATATATACAATTTCATATGAGTTATTGCATGTTTATAAACAATTATAGCCATAAATATGCCCAAAATACATGCAAAATACATGTCAATCAAACCCCCAAACTTAAAAGCGTTGTGATCTGGTCAACACTTTATAAACAAGACAACACAAATGGGGTAAAGAGCAACTCAAGAACACCGCATCACAATTCATGTCATATATCCATAGACATCAAGCACAAACCAACCAAGTTCAAATAGCTAACACGGAGCACAAGTCTATTAAAATCATGGTAAAACACTTTAAATCACGACTCACAGGGATAAAGTGTATACTCTACTCACTAGAATAATAAGGGACGTGTATTCGCTCAAATCATATAAATGTTGAAGAATTACCATATGCTTGCAAATCGTCTCACATCTCCGCCACTCGTTTGTATGCAATTCACAAATCAGAAAATTATTTATGGTTGTAATGAAGGCTCTTTGGTTAAGGTAGGAAATATGGATAAAGTGACTCAACTCAAGCGTATAGATTGGTAAGCACATCATTTTTCTCAAATAGTTATTCTAATATCAACCAACTATGTACTTCCAATCGCCTTATATCTTATCACCTCTCTATTTCTCCTTTTTTTCATACAAATTATTCGTCCTTCGCCTTACATCACAATTTCGGCCTATTTCTCGTCTTCTTCACGGCTCATTTTTCAATCGTTTTTTTTGAAATTTCTTTCTTGTTTTTGACTCTTTTGTGAGTATCCTCCCTTTTTCTCATTTTTTCTTTTATTCCCAATCACCCAACATACAAACTATTTTCTAACTTCTCGATGCCCCCTTCATTCAATCTTTTATTCTATCCTTTACTCAATGTTATATGCTCAGGTTTAGGATAACAGATATATCAAATTAAGTTCTAAGGCTTGAAATGTGGTTATCAAAAAAATCAGGCAATAGGCTCAAATTGGCTAGCTAGGGAAATCAAATATCATAAGGTAGGCAAAAAGGCTTGAAAGGCTTAACAAAAATGACCTAAAATCATTTTCATGAATGCATACATGTGACCTTGACGGAGATACCAGAACAAGTTCTAGAATTCAAATCAACATGCATGACACACTCAATCACAAACAAGATTGCATAAGATGAAAGCAGTAAAGGCTCAAAAGCTCACAAACTTGTACATGCATAATTCAAAGTATATTCACCATGATCCCAATAATCACATGCTCCATATTAATTATTCTCAACCCGGCCAACTCACGCTCAACACCCAATTCAAAACAACATAAACTGCTCAACACATGCTCCCAAGATCAACAAACACACAATAACGGTCAACTCACTCCCCTAAACAACTAAGAAAGCAATAAACGTGCTAAAGCAATAAACATGCTAAAATCATAAATAAGCATCTAATGCAATACAACCTATATGCTCTAAATGTAACTATATGAATGCAAATTTTTTTTTTCGGCACACCCTTCAAATCAAAATAACTATCTCTTCCCTCAAACTTGAATGAAATTATATCGCATACAAGGAAAAATAGAATTTCAATAAAGAAAAGTGTGGATTGAGTATGCATACCTGAATTCATGATCGAATCGATTCGATTATTGGGCGGCCGCCTTTGCCGTGCGTCCCTGCGATGGCCCTTTTTTTTGTTAGGGAAAGCAAAACAAATCCTAACTTATGAAAGCAATAAGAAATCCTAACCTAGAAAAGGGGAAAAAACATGGGAAGAAATAAAATAGCAAACCGTTGGGTTGCCTCCCAACAAACGCTTCATTAACGTCTATGTTTGACGCCTGTAACTCTCATGAATTTGTGCCTCCTTTGAATGCATATATTAGCTGCTTTGGATCATGGTCAAGTGCCAAATTTGTATTGTTTGCACCTAATATTACATAATTGGGATTTCCAAGCAAGGATTGGAGTCCTGGTGTTGGAACTTTTTGATTTGAGTTAAGGCGCATGTTGTCCGTGTGCGTACGCATAGTCTGTGCTCGTCTCATTCTGGAATAGTTTTCTTATGGCATCTCACACGGTTCGTCTGTTCCTTATCCTAATTTTGCTCCTTTTCGGTACCACACATGGGTTGAAAGTGCATAGACACACAGTCCGTGTTTGGTTCCGAATTTTCTTGCTTTTCCAGGATCTCCGGTTCCTCGTGTTCGATACCACTCATTAGATGAATGGCACTACATTGTTCCTTCGGGTTGACTTCAGTGTTGCTCGGAAACTGGCCCTTTTGATGTTGTCCACCAACGATCGTGGCTAATTGGCTAATCTGGGTTCCAAGATTTTCCAATTGTGTGCCCAGAGTGTTAGCCAATTGTGCGAGTTGTGCTTCAATTTTGTCCAGCTTAGCCTCATGTGTATTGAATTGGTTCCTTGTTTTATTCATAAATGCGGTGAGAACATCCTCCATAGATGGTTTTGCCTCCGGATAATTGTACGTAGGAGTAGGATTATTCCAGTATTTATAGGAATTCCAGTTATTGTAATAATTGGCTTCCTGCATCAGAGCGGGTGTTCGTGCACTACCTGAACCAACTCAAAGAAACAAATCAAATACCCCAGGAGTAGAATTAAACAACAAATAAAAAGAAAAAAAGAAAAAAAATGTCTAAATTAAAAATAATTCTATTTATCGCAATATTAGTACTAAAAATTTAATTAGTCCCCAGCAATGACGCCAAAAACTTGTTCACCTTATTTTTTTAGCTTCACCGCAAGTGTACGGTGCAATTTATAGAATAGGGTTAGCAAGGTCGAATCCACAAGGACTAATAAATTAATGTACTAAGTATTGGATTATAATAACCTTATTTTATCTAAACGATCGAACTGTGATGGATTGGTTTTGTTAATACTAAAGCAGAAATTAATCCTAAAATAACAAAGCAAAGAACGATTGAAAGATCAAGTATGGATGGATGGATTCCTGGGTTATGGTTTCAGTTAATATCCTCTTTTATTATCAGATTAATCAAACCAAGGTTAAACGTATTATTCTCTATAGACCAATCACAAAAGTAATTTACCCTCTCTCTCGAGATGTATGTAAAAGCGTTGATTGGAATATCTATGTTAGCATCTCTACTCAACATGAGACATCCAACTCCCAAAAGTTCAAAAGATTATTAGATCTCACAAATATTCACAGACTTCTCAATCATGCAAGCTATTTGTGTCCAGTACTCAAGATCTAGTATTGAAACTCATCGGTTAGAATTATGAATCAATACATCAAACAAATTTAAATCAAAGGCCTTTTGATAAAACACGAATTAAAGCAAAGTACTTGAATAGAGGAAGAAAACATTAACTTCAATTATATTAACCATCAAATAAAAGTGTTTATTAACCTACTCCCAAACCCGGAAATCACAAAGTGTTTAGCCAGACATCGAATATAAACAATTCATAGACAAATTATTCATAATCAAAAATCTAACTAATTGAAATAACGATACGATAAAATGAGTGACTCGGGGATGATGACGATCTCTTGATCTATCTTCAATCCTCGAAGGTGTGGTTGCGGTCTTGATCGATCTCTCGAAGTTTCCGGTGGAAAACTGCTCTTTCTCTGGTTTATAGGGTAAAAATCAGCGTCCCCCTGTTTGTGGCCGCCCCGGGTCTATTTGTACTTCTTTTGGGTCGAAACCTAGTTAAAAATGAATCAAACTCTAATTTTCCCGTAGAGGAGCACGGGCCATGCCATACGGCACGCTCAGCCCGTGCTGGTAGCCGCACGAAATTGTTTTTCGTTGAAGGGAGCACGGGTCGTGCTCATACGCACGACCAGCCCGTGCTCCACCCAAACGTCTGAATTTTCTTATGGGGTCTTCATAAGAGTTGTAGCCCTCTCTCTTAGCTTTCCGTAGCCACTTGAATCAGCTCAATATCAATTTTGTAGAGAGAGTTATGGCCAAAATACTAAACCCTGCCAGTGTTGGAAATTCCAAACGCGTTTGGACGTTCTTTGAGACAAATACCCTCGTTGTTTAATAATACATGCTTATTTTGACACACGAATCATTACTATGAATCTAGTATCAATATAATTAGCTTCCAATTGGGTGTAATCGCTCGATTCTTGACGCTTCTAGGTTGCAATGCTCGTATTAGTCACAAAATCACTCCAAATATCGTTAAATTCCTACAAAACGAGCAAAGCGTAATACCTTTTCCACAAAGAGCGAATATATACAATTTCATATGAGTTATTGCATGTTTATAAACAATTATAGCCATAAATATGCCCAAAATACATGCAAAATACATGTCAATCAGTGAACACTAGTCGGGACGTATTTGTCTTGCGTATAGAGTTCTACTCGACTCGGCTTTTGTTTTTCAAGTTCCGTCAGATTCATGCTTCTAGAGTTGGAATCCATTCAAGAATTGTAATAGTTAGGTTTTACTTTTCTTGTAATTTTATGTTTATGTTCTGTAAGTCATCTTGAAGGTTTTTCCCATTGTAACCACTGTAATAATTTCCAACACCCCCCACCGTAGGCGATGAAGAATCCGACAGCCAATGGAGAATCGTTGTGGATACTTGGCATAAAAATGATTTTGTGTGTCGGAATTATATTTTAAACGGGCTAGACGACACCCTCTATAATGTCTATAGTTCGTTCAAAATGTCCAAAGAGTTGTGGGACTCTTTGGAGAAGAAATATAAAATAGAAAATACCAACACAAAGAAATTTATTGTCGGTAATTTCTGGATTATAAAATGGTTGACATCAAGACGGTGATCAGCCAGGTTCAAGAAATTCAGATCATACTTCACGACTTAGTGTCTGAAGGGATGATTCTAAGTAAGTCGTTCCAAGTGGCTGCGATTATCGAGAAATTGCTGCCATCGTGGAAAGATTTTAAGAACATGTTAAAGAAGAACTTTGACATGAAAGATATGGGATTATCTGATATTATATTAAAGATTAAAATCTCTAGAACTTCAGATGGGATTGTCTTGTCACAATCCCATTATGTTGAAAGCATACTTAGAAAGTTTAATGCTTTTGATAGTCCTCCGGCTAAGACACCTGTAGATCTAAGTCTACACTTAGCCAAGAATAGAGGCGAACCAGTCTCTCAGCTGGAATATGCAAGGGTAATTGGCAGTCTAATGTACTTAATGAATTGTACACGTCCATACATTGCATATTCAGTGAGTAAGCTAAGTAGGTTCACAAGTAACCCGAGTAAGGATGTTTTGGAAAGTCGTGACAAAGGGTACTTAGATACTTCAAGTATACCATGAACTATGGAACACTTTATACGAGATATCCAGTAGTATTAGAAGGATACTGTGATGCCAATTGGATATCAGACACAAAAGACTCCAAGTCCACAAGTGGATATATTTTCATAATAGGTGGAAGAGCGGTGTCGTGGAAGTCTTCTAAGCAAACGTGTATAGCTCGATCCACTATGGAATCCGAGTTCATTGCTTTAGATAAAGTTGGAGAAGAAGCAGAATGGCTTAGAAACTTCTTAGAGGATATTCCTTCTTTGGAATGAATCGGTTTTTCTTTGTTTTTGATACATTGTGATAGTCAATCAGTAATTGAAAGGGCACAAAGTAGTATGTATAATGGTAAGTCTAGATGTATACGTCGAAGACACAATACCATTAGACAGTTGATTTTGAATGGGGTTATTTCGCTTGACTATGTGAAGTTAACGGAAAACCTTGCGGATCCGCTTAAGAAAGGTATAAATCGAGATCAATTGTATAAACTGTTAAGGGGAATGAGTTTAAAATCCACAAACTAAAGAATATTCATAGCGGTAACACAACCTTGTGAATTGGAGATCCCAAGACCTTGGCTCAATGAGACAACTAAGTTATGAATGTTCAGCTGAACACTTGGAAAATGTGTTAGCTCATTCTCGAAGCTTCCAAGTGAAATAGAAACCTGCTGAATGTGGTGAGGTGAAATTTAAGACTTTTAGTGATTCATATACCGAAAGGTGGAGTATGGCAGGATACTATTCAATAGGAGATCACCTATATAAGTGAGAAGTAATGGCCGCTTCAAAGAAACACTTATGAATCTAAGATATGGTCCAGGGCCGAAATGGACACAACGTGAGAACAACAAGTATTAGAATTGTTATTGTGTAAATCTTGTTGTCTCGGTTTACCTACAAACTTTGAGTAGTTCAAGACATCGCGTCACTAAGCAACCAAGTAAATCCAATAGTATTTTACAAAGGAAGGTTCAAAGCCACAAGCTACCTATCCAGATGCAATAACAGTTTGCCGAGACTTTCAAGCGAATCTGCATACACGCATGCACTAATTTCATTCATGTGGGGAATATTGGAATTTATTTTGGTAAAATGGTTGTTGACCCAATTTTGACCAAATATTTAAGTGGTTTCCATTAGTGAAAAATGGAATTAAATTATTAGTAAAAATTCTACTAAGAGAGTAGATGAGAATACCATTTAAAATTTCTCAAAACCATTTCCGGGTCAATGAGAAATTAATGCTAGAAGTTAGCTACTTAAAACTAAAAAATGGTATGGAAAATGAAAAATGTGTAGAAGAAGAAATGTTCCATCCCACATAGGAGGAGAAGCCAAAGTTTGCTCACTTTATAAATCTCAAGTTCGACTTATGGGTTTGGGCCCTTGGGGGCACCCAAATTTTTAAAGGGGTGAGGACCTACATGCTTGTGCGTTTGGTTCAAAGCACACACGCGCGCGCGCTCCGCCACCCCCCGCCGTGGGTCGAGGGTCGCGGACGGCGGTCGAGGTCGGGCCGATCCGGGTCGTCGGGTCGTGGGTCGCGGAGCGCAGTTGTCGCAGTGAAGCACCGGGCGCCGAGATTAGCAGACTAGCATGTCTTGCACCGCGCACATATCTGAGCGACCAGACGCAGGCAGTGTGCGCGGATGCGCCGTCTGAACAGATGCACATGTTCGAGCAACCATGTGCATTTTTTGGTTGTAGACATGTCTTTTCGAGCCAAAAAATATGTTTTTTCCATCCGGACACCTTGATGCCTATAAATAAGAACCCGTGCAGATGAAAAAAGACATACGAAATTACAAGCCTAAAAACCGAGTCATTGCATTCTGCATATTACTAACCTTTCCATTCGAAGCTTGAAAGTTTCAAACACTTCCAGTTCGCCAAAGTTTTGACTTTGCAAGTGTAAAGTCAAACAGATTAAAGTTGTTGTATCTTAGGAACGAGCGCCGAAATCATAAACACTTAATATACGGGGTGTTTTCGTCTTACGGAAACTGTATCTAATACATGCCTCGACTCAGTCTAAACGCTTAATCATTTTCTGAAAATAGTAAACCAACCTCCTACCAATATGTTTCTCATCCCTTACTCTCTCCCACTATGCTTAGAAAAAAAATGAAATGTTAATGTACAAGTTTATTTTAACCCTTGTTTACAAGTTTATTTGAAACAAGGGTTAAAATTATCCAAGGATATGGGCCCTAAGTTGATGACGTGGCATGAATCATTGTTATCCGTTACGAGATGGCGCGGGTTTCAAAGAATACCGTTATCTCACGTCAGACTGAGAAATTTGACATGGCACCGTCTCGGGTACTTCAACCCCCCTCCCTCCATTGGTGATCTCTGTTGGATTTTGGGGTTCAAATTTTTTGTTCAGTTTTTTAATACCCATTTATTAGATAATTATTTAGTATTTTAAATAAAAATATTATTTCTTTTATAAACATCAACGTATATAGTGGAAAAATGAATATGCAAGTCGATTTTGGGCCCCATTTCGCACCACTCTCTTCCAAATAGTAATTTCCTGTACTCCATAATAATTATTACCTTTCCATTTTTTAAATATTTTAAGTGCATTAATTGTATGTTACAAGTGATAAATCATAGTGCCCTTCTCAAAATATTATGTAGTACATATCCCTTCCCTTTATAGTGGAAATCTTATTACATATTTTTGTATGTCTACCTAAAAGTAGGGATGGCTACGGTTCTGGAACCGTCGGTTCCGATTCAAAACCACCGGTTCCGGTTCCTAATTTTGGAGGAATTGAAACCGGAACCGTTACCTCACAGTTCCGGTCTAGTTCGAAACCCGGTTCCTCAACGGTTCCGATTTTAACCGGAACCGTTTATTTATCTTTTGATAATTTTTTGATTTCTTAAAATAGTTTTTTTTTTTTGAAAACAAAAGGAAGAACTTCCATTAATAAAGCAGATCGAACTGCAATTCATTACAGATAAAGAGGGGAGAATCATCTCGCCACTTTTTGACACCAGACATAGAATACGATGCCCTAGTTAACACATGAGCAACACTATTCGCTGATCTCTTAATAAAAAACAAGACACATTTGGAATATTGACCAATAATATTACCAATATTCTTACCAAAGGAAGAGACTGACTGGAAAAACACCCAACTACTTATCAAAGGATAAGACAAAACACACTTGTCAAAGTGACAAGAAAAATACCAATGAGAAATACATAATTTTTGCTAAATACCACACCGTGCACACCTTACTGTCATCGTCGTCGGTGGGGAAGGTGCGAGAATCATAAAGAAGAAACAGAAAACAGAAAAGAAAAAAAAAACATAAATCAACCTAAAACAAAACAAAAGCTCTCCCCCATCCTCCCAAGGAGGGAAGATCCTCCCAATTCCCATGGAGGGAGGATGAGGGCTTTGTAAATTCACTTAAAACCTGCTAATTGGAGATCTTTAATTTTGACAAACCCCAATTGCGTTGGCCTTGTCTTTTGTCTTCTTCCGTCGGCGGTTGTTGGATAATGGGGGAAGTTTTTTTTTTTTTAAGATAACGTCTTGAGAGAAAATTTCACGGCTTGGTGTTATTTTAATTTCATTTCTTAAAATAGTTTAGCAATTTCAGTTTAAAAAAAAAAGACTTGGACTTAATATCCAATAAAGTTATACTTAATAGTTAATATTAATAATTATATTAAACTATCTATATATACTATTAGAGTATAGAAGAATCAAAGTTCACGTAGTTCGCTTACAACGTTGGTCTAAAACGTGTCTCATATAGTTACGGAAATAAAACATCATAATAAACATTTAACATTTCTTCTAACATATATTTACCAAAACAAGATTGTTGGTTTTAACCTTAAAACAAACAGTTCCATCACGGTTCCACCGACGGTTCTAACCGACGATTAAAACCGCCGGTTCCACAGTTTTGGAGACCTAGGAACCAGAATCGGAACCGACCTACACGGTTCCAGTTCTGGTTTTAGGACCGTTGACCACAGTTACAGTTTAGAAACTGTTAACTACGGTTCCGATTCCAATTTGGAACCCGATTTCGGTTCCATTTGGCCACCCCTACCTAAAAGTAGAATTATTATTTTGTTTGTCCCAACTAATTATTCTTATGTTTTAAAAATGTCTTAAAATGGTTCTATTTTTTAAATTGATTTCTTTAATCAATTTCTTTAGCATTACAATAATAATATGAAAATTATTTGGCATTAAAAGTCTTGTAATATGCTCTATTATTTAGACTGATATATGTAAAAAGTAATATTAATATCCACAGATATGATTGGGTATATAATTCATGTTTGGAAGTGTATGATTTCTGTTTTCGGAAAATGGCTAAGAGAATAAGTGTATGACTAAGTCGAGGTCTGAATTATATTCAGTCTCCGCAAGACGAAATACGCCCGGTATACCGAGTGCTTACGGTTCCGGCGTTCGTCTCTAAGATACAATGACTTTTACTGTTCCGATTAGCAGCACTAACAAAACCGGAACTACAACGAACATGAAGAATTTGAACTTTCAAACTTTTGAACAATGGAAATGTCAATATGTTGATGATGCAAATGACTGATTTTATGTTTATGATAATTTTCGTATTGTTTTTTCATCTGCAGGGGTCGATTATTATAGGCCTTAGGTGCATCATATGGAAAGATCACGTCTTTTGGCTCGAAAAGATATATTTTGCACTGAACAGACGCATTTGTTCATGTATGTCGGGTCGTGCGTTAAGTCGCCTTAGCGCATCCACGCACGCGCCGTGCATCCGCCCGTGCTTGGTGCGTCTGACCCCGAGTTGAAAATCCTAATAAATTAATTATAAAAATTAATTATTTATTTATTTTTGAAGGTTTTTGGTCCAAAAATGAATAAAGGCCTTGAAGTCCAAGCCCAAGCCCGCGACCGGACCCAGGTCGGCCGGCGGCGGCGCGCGCGTGTGTTTTGAACCAAATCCACAAGCATGTTGGTCCTCACCCCTTTAAAAACTTGGGTGCACCCAAGGGCGCAAACCCCTAGGTCCAACTTGGGATATATTAAGTGTGCAAACTTTGCATCCTTATCCTATGTGGGATGGAGCATTTCTCCTTCCCCACATTTTCTATTTTCCATACCATTTATTTGTATTAAGTGGCTAACTTCTAGCATTAATTTCTCATTTTCCCGGAATTGATTTTGAGAAATTTCAAATGCTATTCTCATCTACTCTCTTAGTAGAATTTTTACAAATAATTTAATTCTATTTTTCACTAATGGAAACCACTTAATTATTTGGTCAAAATTGGGTCAACACCCATTTTACCAAACAAACAATTCCAACAATTCAATATATCACTTTATTTATGATCTATAACATAGGGAATGTTCGCAAAAACTTCTGCTTTTTAGAAGAAATAATTTATTGTTGTAGAAGTAAAAGTAGTTGAGATTAGAAGTTGGGAGTGTTTGAAAATAGAATTAGAAGTTGTGAGTGTTTGGTGAAAACGTTGAAAAAATACTTATTTGTTTGTAAAAGTCAAACCAGGAAAGCGTAAACGAGCAAATTTAAAGACCCATCTCCCTACTCTTAGATTTCGACTAAATAAAGTTGAATCAAAAAAAAAGTTGACGTTTCAAACTCTATAAAGTACTTTTGTTTAGCCAAAAACTAAGAAGCTTTTTTTTAGTGATTACAAAACTCAACCAAAATAAGAAGCATAAATTTAAAGCACCCATTTCCTTATTTTTAGATTCTTACTAAATGAAGCTGGATCAGAATTAGAGGTTGGTATTTACAAACTCTATAATATATTTTTTTCCGGTCAAAAACTAAGAAGTGTTTTTGTTTTTAGATAACAAAACTCATGTACTATAGTTATATTAAATAATGAATAAGTGTTTTGTGTTTCGTAAAATAGAAAATATAATACTATTTACGATCTATTACATATTACAGTTATATTAATTTACACTCAACGTATTCAAATATAATAGCCTCCAAATAACCTTTAAAAAAAAATAGCCTCCAAAATCCAAATAATAGTTATCCATGCCAACTTGGAGTCTTCGATGAATGAAATGAATTGACCAATTTGCCATGCTTTTAAAATAAATTATATTTTTAAGTGAGCCCACACTCAAAACAGTTGGCGAAAACTCTGGGGGTAATAGCATTTTTCAATAAAATGTCCAGGTTCGTCGTGTGCTTAGTTGTACTGACTGCCGTGATGGGCCCACCGGCCCGTTTACTCTCTGGTACGGCCCATTTCTATTTTATTTGATTATTTTAATACTAATAATCAAGTTGTAAATTAGCAGAACACTAAAAAAAAAAGGAAATTTGTATTTACAAAAACTTTTGGACTTTGGTACTGCAGTAGGGTTCACTAACAAGCGCTCGTCATGCAATAAAAACTTGAGAAATCGCCGTAAATGCCATTCTTTTTTAGGAAAAAAGACACTGTTTGCGTTAAGCTGACTTTTGTTTACTCTCGGTGTACTTTTTTGATTTTATTACATTTATGTATATTTGTTTGTCATTTTTATGCATTTTTCAAGTTTTTCATCCATTGTTTTATATGTTTTTATGATGTTTCAAATGATTTGTTGAGTACAATGTTGCCTTTGGTAAAAATCGGGAATGCCTTCAAAATGGCGAAAAGTAAAACCAAAAGATTACGAGAAATTGAACTAGCTATTACAACTTGTCAATAGAACTTTTTGAAGCGAGGGAGTTGAGATGAATATCTTTCCATAAAAGCAATTACGTCGGCTAGTGCTCACGGTTTGACGTATTGCTTCCAAAGATGAAACGACTTTACGTCTTACGTGTAGTAGCACCACTAACACGTAAAAACACATTCGAACTAGAAATGTCCGCATCTTGGTTCTTTGGACTTAAGCGAGAATGCGGAAGATGAGTGTATGATTTTTATGGAGTAAGAATTGATATCTAAAATCGCAATGCACAAACATGTATAAATAGTCAACCATTCCACCTGCAGGGAGAAAAAATTGGGTAGTGGACATTAATCACTTGAATAACCGAGGGTGTTACATCCCACTTGCATAACATGTGATGAGTAGTGGGCTAACTTGGTGTGACCACCACTGCGGGAGTTACAACTCCAGATCACACGAATCAGGCCAAGCCCATTTTCGAGTGGCAAAACTTTAGTGGACCAGGACCCGGGCCCAATTGGGCCAGGCCAGCCCAGGCCCAGACCGGGCCGGACGCGCGCGCGTGTGGCCCACTTGTGATCATCCACTTGTGTTATAGTTTATACAACAAATAACACCTTCTAGTAAATAAATTAGGATAAACTATGATTTGTATTCCATGTGGGATAAGGCATAAGCCTTTCATCTCCCTTTACATAATCTTTACATAATACCCATTTATGTGGCTACCTTCGTGTATTAATTTCTCACTCACCGAAATTCGATTTTGAGAAATAAAAAATACTACGAACATCTACTCGGAACGTAGATTAATAATATATTAATTTCCAACATGATTCAATACAATTTTACCTATTTTTATGTTTTTTTTGTTAACGTGTTGTTTTATATATTGTTTCTGGGTTATTTTCTATAATATTTTTCATGTTGTTCTGGTGTTTTTGTTGTTGTTTCAATTTAGTTTTTAATGTCTCAATGCAGTTTTTACCTATTTTTAAGTTTTTTTTATTGGTGTAGTATTTTTATATTATTTATATTATTTGTGGGTTGTTTCTATACTGTTTTTAATGTTGTTATGGTGTTTTTTTTGTGGTTTCCATGCAGTTTTCAATGTTTCAATTCAATTTTTACCTATTTTTAAGTGTTTTTGATCATGTGCTGTTTTCTATATTATTTTTGTTATTTCTTGGTTATATCTATATAGTTTTCAATGTTGTTCTTTTGTTTATTGGTTGTTTCCATGTTTTTGACGTTTTCAATGCATTGTAACAAACATCGAATTGTGTTTTTCTATTCACGTGTTGTTTCTATATTATTTTAAATGGGTTTTATGTGTATATTTCTTGATTGTTAAGATTTCGAGTGTAAAATTAATTATTTAATCGGAAAATATATATTTTTCATTTAAATTTTATTGAATGAGACATGTTTGAAAAAATCTTGAAACAATAATGTAAAAAAAATCGAAAAAAAATTCCGGGAGCATTAAAATGTCAGAAAAAATGCGGGAGCATAAAATTATCCTAAAGCATAAAATGTCATTTTTTTTCCGAAATGTTGGGCAATTGTATCCATAATTCTAAAAATTATTTGGAAACCAAAATGTTATGAAATATATACCTGATTTATCAAAGATTATTTGCATCCATGTTTGAGGTTTGGAATTTTGATATAAATTTTATTTTACAATTTTGTTTTATTGCAAATGTTATTTGAGTTTCTACTGCATTACACTACTCGACATATATGCAATACGATCTTAAAGTGCATTATGTTGTCGTGTTGAAATAATCGATGTAATACAGTAAATCACGCAACAGAATCTCAATTTCTCCTAATATTTGAATTTCGGCCAAGACTTAAGACTTCTCTCTTTTTGGTACCAATAAATCAAGAATTCCATTAAAAAAAATTAACTGAAATAACAAAAAAATATTTTTATGAAAATTGGTGTGCTCGATAATTTCAATAATTAAAAACTTCACATGTATTCTTTTGTTTCTCCAATCAACAAGTTCAGTACAACATTTAGAACTTCTAAAAAGTGCTAGAGGAAGAAGATTTGAACCTTGGGAGCGTTGTGTGGGGTATAAATAGATTTATACGTGCATTTTTTGAATCTCTTCAGTTATCCTACGCTTTTCCTTTGGCTTTTCTCATATTGAGGATGATTAAGGCCGACAATCACGGTTTTTATTATTGCTGATTACTTTATTTAATTTATTTTTCTCTTCTTTAAGTTGTATCCATTTTTTAAAATGTTTTTTCTTTATTTAAGTTTGCCAGGCTGCAGGATTGATTGATTAGCAATACTGCATCAGATTAAAAAAGAGGCTTATATATTCTCTAAGTTGTGCTTTGAAATTTTTAATTAATCCATGCAAGTTTGGCTGCAAAGAATCGTTAAGAAGCTGCCACGTTGCATCCCAATTTTTTTATTTCGTAAATTTAATAATCTAAAATTGATTTAATATCTTTAATATTCTGGCTAAACAAGAGACTATATGTGCAGCTCAAATACTATTTATTGCAAATTTTAATATATTTTCTACTGAAGTAATTATCCGCTGCGTGTTAAATTTATGCTCACATGAAGACAATTAATACAAAACAGTAATAGGTAAAATAGAGAGAAAAATAATTGTTTGCAACCTTAATTTGGTCATTTTTACAATTTGGAACATAAATTATATGTTTTTACAACTAACAACCTGAGCTTTGCGGGTTTTTCACTTTGCAACCTCTGGCCAATCGGAGTTGGAATATTCCGGATAACATGGAGAAATATTCCTGGAATATTTCAATTCTGGTTAGCCGGAGGTTGCAAATTGAAACACACGCAATGTATTAAAACTAATAGTTTAGGTTGCAAAATCTAAAAATGGCCAAAATTTAACACTACTGAAATAATTATAGAATTACATATAAAATACCTGAATAATAAATTTTTTCTCCAAAATTGTATCAACAGATCACTGACAGCTTTAAATTACCGATAGAAATGTTTAGATTTTTCCTATATCATGTTGTTTATCCAGCTTTACTCATGCTTTAATTATAATGTCACGTGGAGTTTCGTTAAAAATTACATTAATTTAGATTTTAGATTAGAAATCGAAAATTATGTGTACTTTTTGTATACGATGATCATCGTAGTTATTGGTCGTGTTCATTGAATATAAATATATCCTAGTAATTAAACAAATAAATTAGGATATTATCAGAAATATTTGACTAGCAGTACATGCTTATATGTACAATCACATGCACCTGGATTAAGCTAATTTGAACAAAAAGTTTCAGATGAAATGAACCTTAATTATTTCTTGATTGCCGGATTTTAAGGTAAGTTGATTTAACACTGACAATAAATTAAATAAATTTAGAATGTGATTTTGTCAAGATTTGAGATTTGACTTTGGGTGTAATTGTACTTGAGCAATTTGTTCAAGGTACTACAATGTGTTTCGACTGAGACCTAAAAGTTTTGTTTTCTTTCGTTTTGAAAATGGTTTTGCTTATAATCTCAGTTCGATTGAATTTATAATGTTGCAAGATATATCAAAACAGCATCAAAATATTTATTTACGATTCGAAAAACTCATTACATCAACTTTTCTTTTCATTCCACAAAAGCCTAAATAGTTGACTTTTTCGACTAAATTACCCTTGACCTCTAAAATTAAGAAATTTAATGAATTAAATTTTTAATGGAATTTTTTTCTTTAGGTCGTACGAATTTATTTTGTATAAATGCTGATTAATAAATTGTGTTTTGCAGAATCCCTTTTTTTTTAAACAGCTATATATATATTCAGATAGATAATTTAAGATTTTAATATTGAAGTTTTGAGGGCAAAAATATCATTTAATATTTAATATATAATTTATTTATATATTGGAATAAATATTATTAATTGCCCAATAATTAATGGCCTACAGATGGAATAACCCTGCTCAAAGGAGTCCGGGATTGGCCCACAAGCCACTTTCACCTACACGGAATGCAAGACACATCACTCAGGTATATAAAGGTTCGTCCTCTTCATTTGTAAGTTAATTCCTCTTAATCTCTCGTAATCTCACTTAATCATTATTCAGTATTGGATTTTTTTTCAGAAAATTCTGACGTGGAGCGATGTGTCCTAAAAACAGCATCATTTTGGCACTGTCTGTGGGAACTAGCCAAAGCACGCGAAGATGCAAACCCGATCTCAAGCACACAGAGTCGGAACCCAAGTTGCATGCCACGGGGAGCAAGAGGAGCCGCCACCAAGAATATGGGAGACCAACCTTTCTTCCACTGGAAGAGTGTCGCCTCCCCCGCAAGGAATAAGGGCGTCGCCCCCTCCTAGGGCTCCCGCTGAAGAAATTCGCCTGACTGGGAAGCCGTCCAAGCCTTGCTTGACAAAGCCACCCAAAATAATCAGAGACATCAGACCGCAACGGCAGCCGCTGGGAGACCACCTCGAGCTCCGCACTCCGCTGAAGACCCTAATTTGGGAGGTCAGGGAGGAGGATATGAAGGTCACAGCGAAAATCGTGAAGAGCCGCCACTAGCTGAAGAGTCCCCATCCCAGCCAAGCCAACTCGCGGGCTACCGCTTTGATGAAAAGAAGCCCATTGGCCCCTGCCATCCTAACCGAGCTATTAACATGATCACCACATATGATTAATCATAAATCTGACCGTTGATACTCATAGGATTGGAGTACACTATTCCATTCACTATAAGATTTCTTTTGGATAGATTTTAGTAATAGCCAATTATATGCTAGCATGTGTCATTCTAGTACATTCTCTAGTGCTTATTTATATGGGTTGTAAATGGTGTACTAATCATCAAGAAATCAGAGTTTGTTATCAGATTCCATTATTTTCCATTTCTCTCATTTGCTGCTTTTCTTAGATATGTTTTACCAACTTTTTCAGCATGGAGCAGCAGGATAGTACCTGTTGTCTCTGTGCTGCTGCTTCGTTACCTTTCTTTAAGTTCATTTTCGTATGGCTACCAAAGAAACAAATAATACTCAAGCTACACCACAACCAGTGGTTCATCCCTTGAATCAACTGGTAGGTGTGAAGCTAACATAATCAAACTATTTGATCTGGGAACAACAGATATCCACAGTTGTGCTTGGTTATGGATTGGAGGATTTTCTATCTGGTGAAAAAGTTCCTCCATCCAAATACCTCGAAGGTGATTCTGGAAGCATTAATCCTGAATATACCTCTTGGCTCAGGCAAGATCAAATTCTTGCATCCTGGTTATTATCAAGTCTATCACGAGTGCATTTTAACCACCACGGTTGGTTTAAATACTTCTTCCGCTATATCGGAATGCTCTCAAAACCAACTCGCTAGCCAAACTCTTTGCTAAGTTTATGCAATACAAGCTCGGTGCAAATCTTTGAGAAAAGGCAATATGCCTATGAGAGAGTATCTCAATAAAATAAAATCATGTTGTGATGTCTTAGCTGCCACAGGAGAACCAGTCAATGACAAAGACCAGGTTTTATACATTTTAAGTGGCATTGGCAGTGAATATAATTCTATCCTTGTTTCCATCACCTCCAGAATCACACCATGTAGTCTTATGGAGACTCATGCCATGTTATTAAGCTTTGAAAGCAGACTGGAAAGTCTTGATGCCCTACAAATCAGTCCAGAGGGAAGTGCTTCTATCAACTTTACCTCTCAGACTCGAAAAAGGGGATACAATAATCAAACAAGCCGTGGAAGAGGCAATTCATCTTTTCAGCCTCATAGAGAAAGAGGAGGCAGAGCTCCTTTCAGAGGAAGAGAAGGTAGACACAATGGTGGACTAAGATGTCAGATATGTTTCAGAACCAACCACACAACTGATAAGTGTTTTTATAGGGCTGATCTCAACTATGTGCCTAATAATTCCACTGTCAACTATGCTCAAAGCAATACTCATCCTGCCCTTAATTCTCATATTCAAGGAAATTCATTGAGTAATGGTTTTAGCTCCAATAGTTCTTCTGTTAATATGACTTACATATGACATTGGAAATCTGAGCATAGCTTCTGATTTTCATGGAGATGAAAAGGTTCATGTTGGGAATGGAGCAGGTTTAACCATTTCTCATATTGGCAATTCAATTCTTAATTCTTCAAACACTAATTTTCTATTAAATAACCTTTAACATGTTCTTCAAAAAACCAAGAACCTTATTAGTGTATCACAATTTTCCAAAGATAACAATGTTTATTTTGAGTTTCACCCAATGTTTTGTTTTGTGAAGGACAAAGCAACAGGCACCATCCTGCTTAAAGGGAAAGTGAAGAATGGACTATACTCCTTCCATATATCATCAGCCAACAACAACACCTCAAGTCCCTCCAGTCCTCATCAAGCAGCTCCCTTCAATCCATCCAGACCACAGTCTCTTTTTCCTATTTCTGTCAATTTAAATTCAATTAAAATACCAAGTTTAGCAACTTGGCATTCTAGATTAGGTCATGCTTCCATTGAAATTGTCAAGAAAGCTTTGCAACGATGTAATTTACCTTATTCTGACAATTTTAATGAGAATATATGTTCTTCTTGTTTACAATCCAAAAGTCATAGATTACCTTTCAATGATTCCGAGTCTATTTATTCTGAGCCTTTTCAACTCATCCATATAGATCTTTGGGGACCAAGCCCTATAAAATTTACTCATGCTTATAATTACTATGTTAGTTTTATTGACCATTCTAGTAGATATACATGGTTATATCTCTTGAAAGCTAAATCTGACACTTATCAGGCCTTTGTTAATTTTAAAGCTCTTGTTGAAAATCAGTTTAAGAAGAAAATTAAAATGATCCAAAGTGATGGTGGTGGTGAATTTATTGCCCTATCAAAATTTCTTAAAGATCATGGCATCCATCACAGAATTTCTTGTCCCTATACACCTCAATAGAATGGCCAAGCTGAAAGAAAACATAGACACATTGTTCAAGTTGGCCTATCCTTAATTGCTCGATCCAAATCGCCTCTTAAATGCTCTTTGAAGCTTTCGCACGGTATCTATATTATCAATCGCATTCCCCAGTAAAATCCTTAGCTATTCCTCTCCTTTTGAGCTGCTTACAGGACATAGGCCAGACTACACTTCCTTGAGAGCATTTGGATGCCTTTGCTATCCACATTTGCGGTCCTATAACAAGCATAAGTTAGAACTCAGAAGTAAGCCTTGTATATTCATTGGTTATGATACTCAATATAAGGGATACAAAGTCCTATTACCTGATCACAAAATTATCATTACTAGAGATGTTGTGTTTGATGAGAATATTTTTCCACTTAAAACTGATCATGACACAACTCCTAAGGACTTTGCTCTCTTCTCCTCACCAATACCACATATGCCTTCCCATTCACCATCTGCACCAATAATACCAGAAAATAATCCTCCATTCAATTCTATAACACCTTCATCACCTACTAAATCCAACAGTAATAATCCTGTTTCCTCATCTTCTTCTTCTTCTGACAGCCCTATTCCTCTTCATGATGGAGAGTTATATATTGAATTGCCAATAGAGAATGAAGTTCAACCTGTTTCACCACCTTCACAAACCTCTGAATCCCCTGCAAGACAACAGCATCCCATGATCACAAGGTCGGCTGACGTTTATAAGCCCAAACATTTGTATGATGTGGATTTACTTAACACAAAGCCTTCTTGTTATCTTCAAGCATTGCAGGTTCCAATTTGGAAACAGGCTAAGATGCAGGAATACAATGCCCTATTGAAAAACAACACTTGGTCTCTCACTGAATTACCCCATGACAGAAAACTCATTGGATGTAAATGGGTTTTCAAAGTGAAAAGAAATGTTGATGGTTCTGTTGCCAAGCACGAGGCTCGACTTGTGGCTAAGGGCTATACTCAAATGATGGGCTTAGACTACACTGAAACTTTCAGTCCAGTCATTAAACCACCCACAGTCAGGCTTTCCTCATTGGGGACATTGACACTGATCTATACATGGAGCAACCTCCCGGGATGGAACAAGGAGGAGGGAAGCACTTGGTCTGCAAATTGCATAAGTCTCTCTATGGTTTAAAACAAGCTTCTAGAGCTTGGTCTTCTAAACTTGGCAAGGTTCTGTTTTCTCTTGGCTTCTTTATCTCTAAAGCTGATCCATCCTTGTTTTATAAGCACAATGGAAGAGGATGTATCATGGTTTTGGTCTATGTAGATGACATTTTGATTACATGCAACAATTCATCAGAGATAGAGAATCTAATTAATCAATTGCATCAATCATTCTCTCTCAAAGATCTTGGGGTTCTAAATTATTCCTTGGGGATTCATGCTCATAATACTCACTCTGGAAGCCTCTTTCTCAGTCAAGAGCAGTACATTAAAGAAACTTTAGCAAAGGTTGGGATGGAAAAGGCAAAAGGAATTAATACTCCAATTGTTAGCAAAAATCTCCTTTCTAAATTTGATGGTGAACCTCTGAAGGATCCTCATTTGTACAGAAGCATTGTGGGTGCATTGCAATATGCTACTGTTATTAGACCATATATAGCATATAGTGTTAATAAGGTTAGCCAATACATGCAAAACCATTGAGCTCTCACTGGAAAGTAGTCAAAAGAATCCTGAGATACTTGGCAGCTACTATGGATCATGGATTATTTTTCACTGCATCTCACATTCAACATCGATTGCATTCTTCGATGCGATCGGGCATCGATTTGGATGACAGGCGATCCACCAGTGGGTATTGTGTTTACCTTGGCAAAAATCTTGTGTCATGGAGTGCCAAGAAGCGGCCTAAAGACACAATATCCGTTCTAAAGACACGGAGCGAGAATACGGGGAGCCTTGCCAATGTGACTTGTGATATAATTTGGTTGAGATCTTTACTTGGAGAATTAAAGCTTGATCAGATGAAGGCCACAACAGTTTGGGTTGATAATCTTGGTACGGTTGCATTGTCTAATAATCCTATACTCATTCACGCACAAAACATTTGGAGCTTGACATGCATTTTGTTCGGGAAAAAGTCAGATATGGTGTTATTTCTGTCCACCATGTTCCCAAGATTGATCAAGTTGCTTGATTTATTCACTAAACGATTACGGACAATTCTTCATCAGCTTAGGAGTAAACTTAATGTTGTTCCTAAGCCCAAGTTAATTGAGTGGGCATATTAACATGATCACCACATATGATTAATCATAAATCTGACCGTTGGTACTCATATGATTGGAGTACACTATTCCATTCACTATAAGATTCCTTTTGGATAGATTTAGTGATAGCAATTATATGCTAGCATGTGTCATTCTAGTACATTCTCTAGTGCTTATTTATATGGGTTGTAAATGGTGTACTAATCATCAAGAAATCAGAGTTTGTTATCAGATTCCATTATTTTCCATTTCTCTCATTTGCTGTTTTTCTTAGATATGTTTTACCAGCTTTTTCAGCACGAGCGACTACCTTCGGGAATCAAGACCTCCAATCTCTCGGAGTATGATGGAACTGGAGATCCCCAGGAGCACTTAGACAAATTCTATATAAAATGGATCTCTACCACATGATGGATGTCTTATACTGCAAGGTGTTCCGCACCACTTTGACCAAGCGAGCACTGATTTGATTTAACCAGCTCCCAGTATGATCAATCTTTGGGACAAACAAGCTTAGTGAAGCCTTTATGCAACAGTTCTCCATCAACCGGAAGTGTCCCAAGACCATTGATCATCTCTTCCAAGTGAAGGAGAAGGAACTATAATTGTTGCGGGACTTCATGAAACAATTCATGGAAGTTTTCAACGAAGTTGCCAATGTCCAGCATGAGACATTGGCCAAAATCTTACAGCAGAACCTCCGCCAGGGACATTTGAAGGAGTCCTTGGCCGGGAAGCCTCTCTCCACCCTAGAAGAGTTGCTGGGTTGAGTAGAGAAACACATCCGAGTGGAGGAATCCACCAAGCCAAAGCCCAACCACAAGAGAAAAGTTAGAGAATATGTCAAACACCAGTTTAGAAGAGGCGACAAAGAAGAAGGTGGAAGCAGGGAATACAAGGCGAGCTTTACTCCCTTGAATGCACCCGTGGCTGAAGTATTGATTACCGCTTAGAGGCAGAGAATCATAGAACCTCCAACAAAAATGAGAAACAACACTGGAAGACTCAATTCCAATTGGTATTGTCATTTTCACAATGACAAGGGCAATATTACTGATGATTGTTTCCACCTAAAGAGGATAATCAAAAAGCTAATCCAGAGAGGCTACTTGAAAGATTATGTGGATCAATGTAGATGGCACGAGGATCCTGGGCAGTAGAAAGATAGAATCCACCAAGCTCCGCACTGCCTCGAGCCACGCACTAAAGAAAGGCAAAATACTTATATGGTTGAAGCCATCAACATGATTTCCAAAGACCCGGGAGAAAGGCAAGCTCCTGGGAGAACTCGCCATCTCCCCTATAAATCAGTTTTCGCCTCCCTTTTCGGGGCCTTACTTGCATATTTACTTTTCTGTATTGGCTCTTTCTGCCCGTGTGGAGTTAGAGCTGTCAATTCTGGCCTGGCCCAACGGGCCGGCGCGAACCAACCCGATTTTCCAATGGGTTGGGCTCTATTTTTCAAGGCCCCGGAAAAAGTCGGGCCTCAAAAGCCTGGCCCGGCGGGATAGCCCGAAGAGCTCGACTTTTTCAGTGCATTTTTCATTTTTCAACCGGGCTGGGTTCCCCATTTTTGCAGCCCGGGGTACTGTTTAGCCCGACCCGATTTTTCAAAAAGCCCGGTGGGCTTGGGCCGAGCCGGCCCGGCCTGGCCCGGTCTTTTGACAGCTCTATGTGGCGTAAAATAGATAATAAATGTGTAATTTCTTTTCACCATTTCTATTCACTACATATATGTAAGTATTCACCAACTAGTACAAGATGCTTCCTTCCAGCACGCCCGAAAGCAGAGACCCTCCTCCATCAGTTCTGGAGGAATTGCCCCTACTTGCAACATAAGAGATGGCTACACAATAGGCTCCCCTAGCACTACCGGGGAAAAGGAGACTCTCCTTGATGCTCCTAGTGAAAGTTAAGTCCTCTAGAGAAGTTTTGCACTTCGTGAGGCAAATAAAATTCTCTAGAGAATCTTCGTGCTTCGCGAGGTAAATAAAGTCTTCTAGAGAAGCTTCGACTCCGTGAGGCAAATAAAGTCCACTAGAGAAGCTTCGTGCTTCATGAGGAAAATAAAGTCCTCTAGAGAAGTTTTGTACTCCGTAAAGTTAATAAAGTCCTCTAGAGAAGCTTTACACTCCGTGAGGTGAATAAAATTCTCTAGAGAAGTTTCACGCTCCATGAGGTAAATAAATTCCTCTAGAAAAGCTTCGTCCTCCGTGAGGCAAATAAAGTCCTCTAGAAAATCTTCACGCTCCATGAGGCAAATAAAGTCCTCTAGAGAAGCTCCGCGCTCTGTGAAAAAAATGAAGACCTCTAGAGAAGTTTTGTGCTCCGTAAAATAAATAAAGTCCTCTAGAGAAGCTTCATACTCCGTGAGGCAAATAAAGTCCTCTAGAGAAGCTTCATGCTCCACGAGGCAAATAAAACCCTCTAGAGAAGCTTCGCGCTTCGTGAGGCAAATAAAGATCTCTAGAGAAGAATCGCGCTCCCGGAGGAGAGGGGCTCTCTCAAGGGGAGGGGATGTCCTCATAAATAAATCTCCTTCGGCGCTCCCAAAGAGAAGGGGCATCCTCACCCGAGGGGAATCCTAATAAATTTTCCTTCCTCACCAACAAACATAAGTCACAAAAATATGCAACGAAAAGAAAGCGAAAAATACAAACGCTTGCCCTGAAGGAATGAATGCGTAATGAGAAGAATAATGAAGTTAATAGTTTCGGAAAGAAACCTCAGGGCTCCTGAAGGGCGCCCCTTCCAGGCCACGAGAGGGCGCCCCATGAGCTACTGAAGGACGCCCCCGGGCTACGAGAGGGCGCCCAATGAGCTACTGAAGGACGCCCCCGGGCCACGAGAGGGTGCCCCCTGAGCTCCTGAAGGGAACTCCCTTTGGGCCGCGGAAGGGCACCCCATGAGCTCCTGAAAGGCATCCTCTCTGGGCCGCGGAAGGGCGCCCTCTAACCTCCGAACAAATATCTTCGGTCATTCCAGAAGAACTAAGGCTTCATCCCAAATAGAGGGATCCATCTCCACATAAAATATGAACAAGTCCCCCCCAATAAGAAATCATGTGCGAATATTACATGTAAAGCATGAAGAAGCAAATATGCATAAGGGAAAGCACAAGTATAAGTGTAATATCGAAGAGACGGAGCATCATTCAACATATTGTTCGCCTTATTTTTAGCTTCACCGCAAGTGTACGGTGCAGTTTATAGAATAGGGTTAGCAAGGTCGAATCCACAAGGACTAATAAATTAATGTACTAAGTATTGGGATTGTAATAGTTCTATTTTTATCTAGACGATCGAAATTGGATGATTGGTTTTGTAAAACTAAGACAAGAATTTAGCATAAACAGACAAAGTAAGAGTTGATTGAAAGATCAAGGAGATGAATGGATTCATGGGTTATGGTTTCAGTTAATATCCCTTTTGTCATCAGATTAATCACAAACAAAGTTCCATATAAGACAATCACGAAAAGTATTTTACCCTATCTCTCGAGATGTATATAAAAACGTTGATTGGATTATCTATACTAGCATATCTACTCAGCAAAAGATATCCAACTCCCAAAAAGACAAAAGATCCAATATCCTCACAAATATTCATTGACTTCTCAATCTTGCAAATATTCATGTCAAGTACTCACAGATCTAGTATTGAAACTCATCTCTCGAATTATGAATCAATATATCAAAGCAAGTTAAACCAATGGCCATTTGATAAAGCAAGTAATAAAACAAAGTACTCGAATAGGGTCTGAAAATAATAACTTCAATTGCAATTAAACATCAACAAAAATATCCATTAACCTAATCCCAAACCCGGGAATCACAAGATGTTTAGCCAGACATAGGAAGTAAAAAATTCATAGACAAATTATTCAAGTTCATATCTAACTAATCAAAAGTAAAAGATGCTATGGAATAAGCAAACTCAAGGATGTCGATGATCTCTCGATCTATCTTCAATCCTCAAGCGTGTGGTTACGACCTCGATCAATCTCTTGAATCCTCTGGTAGAAGGTTACTCTTTTCTCTGCTTTCTAGGGCAAAATCAGTGTGTCCTCCTTTGTGGTCGCCTCGTCTCTATTTATACTCCGTCTGGGTCAAAACCTAATTAGAATCTGTCAAACCTCTATTTTCCCGCACAGACGCACGGGCCATGCGCCTCGCGCACGACCAGCCCATGCGTCAGGCCGTAGGATGAGTCTCACGTTGAATCGATGCACGGGCCATGCGTTCCACGCACGACCAGTCCGTGCGTCAGGCCATGGGCAAAGTCTTCAGTCTTGATGGCGCACGGGTCGTGCTATGGACACACACCCTGCCCGTGCGCACCTACTGGAGCTGATACATGTTCGTTTATTTCCGTTTCTTGTCTGATTCATCTGACTTCTTCTCGATTCAACTCCAAACATCATACATTAGCTCGATTATAGGCGGTCCTTTACCGCAATGCTCCGAATTGTTGCCAAAATGCTACAAATATTGATTAATTCCTACAATACGAGCAAAGCGTAATACCTTTTCCACTTTAAAAGAATGTAGCCTGGTATCAAACCCCCAAACTTAAATTGTTGACAGTCCCGGTCAACACTTAATACACAAGCCAAAACACAAAGGGGAGTAATGAAAGGCAAATCAAGAATCACAATTCATGCCATTTATCCATAGACGTCGAGCAATAAATCAACCAAGCCTCGAATATCTAACACAGAGCACAAGTCAATTAAAATCATGGTAAATGCTTCAAATCACAACTCTCACAGATCAAGTGTATACTCTCATCTCAAGAATAATAAGGGACGTGTATTCGCTCAAATCATATCAATGTTGAAGAATTACCATAGGCTTGCAATTCGTCTCACATCTTCGCCACTCGAATGTATGCAATTCATAAAACAAAAAGGACTAATCTTTTGGTTGTAATGAATGCTCTTTGGTTAGGGTATGAAAATATGGAAAAACGTGACTCAAACTCAAGCGTATAGATTGGTAAGCACATCTTTTACTCAATCAATTATTCTCATACAAACCAAACATGTTATCCCAATCACCTTTTGTTCTTATCAACTTCTCATCTCTCTTTTCGCCCTTTGTCTATAATATCCACTTTCTTTCGCCTCATATCACCAATCCCAGTCTATAAGTTCATTTAAATCTAACTCATTTATAAAGTCGATATATTTTTTTTCTCGACTCTTTTGTGAGCAAATATCATCTCTTTTCCTCCTTTTCTTTCTTCTTTTATTCCCAACATCCAACATGCGCACAATTTTCTAAAATTCTTGATATCCTCCCATTTAATCTTATTCAATCCATTTACTCAATGTTATACGCTCAAGTTTAGGGTAACAGATATATCAATTAAAGGCTTGAAATGTGGCTATCAAAAAATCAGGCACAGGCTCAAATTGGCTAACTAGGAAAATTACATGTCATTAGATAGGCAAAAGGCTTGAAAGGCTTAACAAAAATGGCCTTAAATCATTTTCATAAATTGCATACAACATGTGACTTTGACAGAGATACCAGAGCAAGTTCTAGAATTCATATCAACATGAATGACACACTCAATCAAGAAACAAGACTGCATATAATGAAAGCAGTAAAGGCTCAAAGCTCACAGGCTTGCAATTACGAAATTCAAAGCATAACACCATGTTTTCAATATTCACATGCTCCATATCATCTATTCTCAACCCGATCAACTCAGCTCAACACCCAATTCAAAACAACACAAACTGTTCCAACGAATGCTCCCAAGATCACAACTAGCATCACAATAGTGGTCAACTCACTCCCTAAAACTTAAGAAAGCAATAAACGTGCTGAAGCAATAATCGTGCTAAAACCGAAAATAAACGTCTAATGCAATGCAACCTATATGCTCTAAATGCAACTATATGAATGCAATTTTTTTTTGCCACACCCTTCAATCAAAATAACTACCTCTCCCCCCAAACTTGAATGAAATTATAGCGCCTAGAAGAGAAGATAGAATTTCAAAGAAAAGTGTGGAATGGACCTGACTCACTGCGGGGGTGGCGGCAGAAAGTGGCCCTGGGAGATGCGCGACATTTGTATCTGATGTATTGCCTGCAGCATCTCAAGTTCCCGCTATTTCTGCGCCTGGTACCTCTGCTCTTGTTCCATCCTGAAAGTACGAAACTCATCCTGGTGTTGTCGGAAGTCATCCCGGTGCTGCCTCATGCTCTTCTCAAGAGCAAATAGTCTATCCTGGTAAGCTGACCCCCCACTCTCCTCACCTTGGTGAGAGCTTTCAGGTATGTCTACATCCCTTGTTGGAACCCTTGCTCAAAACCCCTCTCATGTCGGTCATACTCCATCGCCTCAACTGCCAACTCCTCATCAGGCAACCCTTCGACCCCGCGCCTCTTTCTCGCAAGCATCGTTTCCATAACTCTGGAATGCGCCTCAGAGTTCATCAACCAATTGGCTCGATCATTCATGTTAACCACAGATGTGAGTTGCGGGTTAGGAAGTGGGAAGGCGGTTCCAACCCTTTGTTGGAAGAGGGTCATGTCCTTTTCTTCTGTTATGATTTTCATTTGGCGTAGGGCATTCATGTTAATCTTCCTACTGCCTTCAATGGGATCCAAGCCTATCAACTCAACACGAAAATGCTGAGCAATGGGGGTGATCATAAACCCAATCAATATCGTGCAGTGGTCGCTTGGCCACATATTTGGCGTGTTCCACAAAATGGGCCGCTATGTTGTAGGGGATACGGTTTAGCATACACCACAGTAGGTATAGCTCCCGAACTTGCATACCCCCATTATTGTTTTGGGCGAAGACTGAGTGAGCCAAGATCTTTTGAATATATAGGAAAATGGGGTTCCGGAGCAATGAGGCCTTAGTTGTGCACGCCTCATAGAGCATTGGGCCAGTCTTCGACGTCTGAACTAATAGCCGCCAGAATTCATACCGGCTATAGCGCTCTGTGTTTTTGAATGTGGCGTCGGTAGGTACCCCAAAGATGGCATTGAGGTGGGCGATAGATAAACGCCGCTTAGTTGCCCGGTTAAAACCGACCTCAACAGCTCAAGTTCCCTCTCCTTTCATATATGTCAAGTGTCGTTGAGGAACTCGAGTGCTATTTTTTATATGTCGGCCACCGCCCCTGCATGAACGCGGTCCACCCAACCCATTCTAATAGTTGCCAAACATTGTCGTGTATCCCAAGGGCTTAGGTACACTCATCGTCAGCATATCGCGTCGGTTTAAATGAGCGGGTGATCAACTTACTCCATCGCTCCAGATCATCATCCTCAGTCAGAACAATTCCATAAGTCGTGGGGCTATCTGGATGCACCTCTTTCTATGCGGCTGCGGCCCTCTTTGGGCGTCTTCCTCGACCCTGTTGGTTCCTTCGGTCAACCATAAGTTCAAGTTTGTACCTAGCAAAACAAATGTGGGATTCCGAACATGCCAAGTATAACAAGAATAAGATGAATTCAATACAAACAAATCAAATAAGACATAATGTCTCTTCTCTACAATTTAATTAACAATTAAGCTCCCAAGCCTAAATAACAATGTAATTGCAGAGAATCATAACCACTAACACCCTAAATAATCAAGCTCATGCAAGATTCATCATTATATCAATCACATATACCTCAATTCATCAAGTCCACAACGTGTTCGATAAAATGCCCCATAGAATAATTCAGGTAAAACATGGCAAATTCATAAAAACATGCACCACATATGAACCCTAATCCATAATCTACAAGAAATTCGAAAAAAAAAACTTGAAGTTCTTAGGAATTCTCGGAAATTAGCAGAGGGCGAATTTGGAACCCTAGGTGCTCATTTCAACCAAAATCTCACTCCAAAGCAAGCGTGAGTGTTCAATTCGTGCTTGGTTAGTGTAGGTGATGAGTTTTGTGATGAAAACAAAGTGAAATTGTCGAAAATTGAGAGGTGGCGCGCGAGCTTTTTCAAGATTAGGGCTCAAGGAAGTTTTTGAAGTGAAAATTCATACCTGGGTCGCGTATGTTTTAAGTTCAGCTGAAAGATACACGGGATGTGCGCCCTACGCACGGGCTGCCCATGCGTCATGCCGTAGAAAATTTTCAAAACATGTAGGCACGCATGGGCCGTGCACATGGCGCACGCCCTGCCCGTGCATAATGCCGTGAGCCCATTCCACATCCCTGAAGCACGCGGGCCATGCGCATGGAGCACGCCCTGCCCGTGCGGGATGCCATACCAAAACTCCGAAATTTCCACCATTTTGTTTTGTATATATGAAAGAAATTAAATCCTAATTAACAAAGGGGAAAACAAAAAAATATAACAAACCATTGGGTTGCCTTCCAACAAGCGCTAAATTTAATGTCTATAGTTTGACGCCTGTATACTCGATCACGGTTCTCGCAAGGTGAGGCGTGTCACCTCTTCCTTTTGATCTCTATGAAAGTAGTGATTGATCCTCTGGCCATTCACCATAAATGTCTCCCCATCTCGGGTCAACAATTCCACTATTCCTGGAGGATTTAACACCTTCTTAATCACAAACGACCCCGACCACTGAGACTTGAGTTTCCCGGGAAAGAGTTTATGCGAGTTGAACAAGAGCACTTGTTCACCCGTTAAAAACATTCTTTTCTTTATCATTCGATCATGCCATCTCTTAGTGCGCTCCTTGTAAATTCGGGAATTCTCATAGGCTTCATCTCAGAATTCCTCCATCTCATTCAAATGCAAAAGCCTCTTCTCACCCGCTGTTTTGAAGTCAAAATTTAACTTCTTTACAGCCCAAAACATTGTGCTCTCATTCCACGGGCAAATGACACGATTTTCCGAATACTAACTGATAAGGCGATATGCCCAATGGTGTCTTGAATGCAGTCCGATATGCCCATAACGCATCATCTACCTTCATAGCCTAATCCTTGCGATTTATATTCACTGTCTTTTCTAAGATTTGCTTAATATCGCGATTGGCTACCTCTGCTTGCCAGTTTGCTTGCGGATGGTATGCTAATGCCACCTTATGCTTAACCTCGTACTTTGCAAGTAGATAGCGCATCAATGTATTCACAAAGTGTGACCCCCCATCGCTAATCAAAGCTCTCAGGGTTCCAAACCGAGTGAATATATTTTTCTTTAGGAACTTCATCAATACTCGCACATCATTCGTTTGTGACGGAATTTCCTCAACCCATCGAGATACATACTCCACTGCAAGTAGGATGTACTGATAGCCCGAAGAAGATGGAAAGGGACCCATGAAGCCAATCCCCCACACATCAAAGAGCTCGACTTCCATCACATTGGTCATGGGCATCTCATGTCGTCTTGAAATGTTCCTCATCCGCTGGCATCTATCACACTGTTGCACATATAAATAATAATCATTAGACAAAGTGGGCCAGTATAACCCATTTTGCAATACCTTTGTCGTAGTGCGTGTCGGACCGAAGTGTCCCCAGAAGGTAGAGAATGACACTGTTGTAGAACTCCCTCCCACTCTTCTTGAGGCACACATTGTCTGATGATCGTGTCTGCGCACCTCTTAAAGAGCAAGGGGTCATCCCACATATAGAACTTAACGTCGTGGAGGAACTTCTTCTTTTGATAGGAAGATAAATCCGGAGGCATGACTCCCGCTACTAAATAATTCACAAAATCTGCATACCATGGGAATTTAGCCTGTAACATTAAAAGCTACTCATCGGGGAACTCCTTCTTGATCGCATCAGTACGCTCTTTCTCATCCTTCTTGTACTCCAATCTGGACAAGTGATCTGCTACCACATTCTCACAACCCTTTATATCTCTTATTTCCACATCGAATTCCTGTAACAAAAGGATCCATCGAATCAGTCTCGGTTCGGCATCCTTCTTGTCAAATAGATATTTGATTGCCACATGGTCGGTGTGGACTATCGTCTTGGTTCCAATCAAGTAAGATCGAAACTTATCGAATGCAAAAACAATTGTCAGCATTTCCTTCTCAGTGGTAGTGTAATTCTGCTGGGCACTATCCAATGTTCTGCTCGTATAATAGATGACTCTGAACAACTTATCCCTTTTTTGACCCAGAACAGCCCCAACTGCAAAGTCAGTGGCATCGCACATCAGCTCAAAGGGCTGACTCTAATCCGAAACTACAAGAATTGGTGTTGTCACCAACGCCTTCTTCAAAATCTCGAATGCCTGCAAACAATCATCGGAAAAATTGAAAGCAATATATTTTTCTAATAACTGACTCAAAGGTTTGGTGATTTTAGAAAAGTCACGAATGAACCTTCTATAGAATCCGGCATGACCCAAGAAGCTTCTGATGGCCTTCTCATTTGTTGGAGGTGGGAGTTTCTCAATTGCAACAATCTTCGCTCTGTCCATTTCTAAACCTGCAGAAGAAACTCGGTGGCCTAAAACAATGCCATCTCGTACCATAAAATGGCACTTATCCCAGTTCAAGACAAGGTTAGTGTCCTTGCATCACTATAAAACTAGAGAAAGATTGTCAAGACAGTGATCAAAAGAATCTCCAAATACAGAAAAATCATCCATGAATACCTCCATTATTTTCTCAATAACATCATGAAATATAGCCATCATACATCGCTGAAAAGTCGTGGGTGCATTACATATTCCGAATGGCATTCTGCGGAATGCAAACGTACCGTAGGGACATGTAAATATCGTTTTCTCTTGGTCTTCCGGTGCAATCGTGATCTGGTTGTACCCGTATTAACCATCGAGAAAGCAATAATAATCAAATCCCGCCAAGCGATCTAACATCATATCAATAAAGGAGAGGGGAAAGTAATCTTTACGAGTGGCGTCATTCAACTTCCTATAATCAATGCATATACGCCACCCAGTAACTATCCTAGTCGCAATAAGTTCATCGTTCTCGTTTCTAACTACAGTCATCCCCCTTTCTTTGGTACCATTTATACTGGACTCACCCAAGAACTATCCGAAATAGCATACACAATTCCACCATCTAATCATTTTAAAACAACTTTCCTAACAACCTCTTGCATTATAGTGTTCAATCTTCTTTGATTCTGCACTGAAGGTTTATAGACATCTCCCATTCGAATTTTATGCATGACAATCGATGGACTTATGCCTTTTAAATCAGAAATTGACTAACCTATCGCAGACTTATGTTTTCTCAACACCCTAAGCAATTTATCAAGTTGAGCTGAAGTTAAAAGGGATGATACGATTACCGGATTCATGTTATTTGCTCCAAGGAATGCGTATTTGAGATGCTCGGGCAATGGCTTGAATTCTGGGTTCGAAACGAGTGCCTCAGGTTCACGCACGGGCTGCCCATGCTCAAACGCATGGGACGTGCATCCTTCAGTGATTTCAGCCTTCTCTTCGGCCTCACGCACGACCTGGTCATGCTCAGACGCACGGGTCGTGCTCAGACACACAGGTCGTGCATGCTTCAGGTTTTTCATCATTAGCTTTGCACGCCCTGGTCGTGCGCCCCTGCAGAACTGACTCCTGCACATTTTTCTTCGTGTGTTTGCCTCTCGCACTTCTTGGTAGCTCCTTCATATTATCTAAAGCACAAACATAGTCATACAAGTCTTGATTATCGAAATCAAGCATCGTACTTGACGTCGAACACAAATGTGTCAATCCAAACTCTAAAGCATCATTAGACAATGTATGATCTATGTACTCATCAATGCAAGACTCAACCACGTCTATGAAATTACAGTTCTCTACACCATTATGAAATTGTATTGCCTTATAGATAGAAAATAAAACATGCTCATCATTAACCCATAATGTGAGTTCTCCCTTTTGCACATCTATCAAGGCCTTCCCGGTAGCCAGGAATGGACGCCCAAGTATCAAAGGAGCGTCGCGATCTTCATCCATGTCTAGCGCTAAGAAATCCACAGGGAATATGAATTTATCGACTTTCATGAGCACATCCTTGATGATTCTCTTCGGATACATGAGTGATCGATCCCCAAGTTGTAAAGTGACCATAGACGGCTTCATCTCTCCTAGTCCAAGTTTACTAAAAATAGACAAGGGCATTAGGTTAATACTTGCCCCTAGATCACAAAGTGCTTTATTAAATAAAACACCACCAATTGCACAAGGGATAGTGAAACTCCCCGGATCTTTTAGTTTTTGTGGTAGTTTCCTCTGGATTATTGCATTGCACTCCTCTGTCAGATTGACTGTCTCGAAACCATTCATCTTTATTTTCTTTGACATAACATCCTTTAAGAATTTAGCGTAATTGGGCATCTGCTCCAATGCGTCTGCAAAAGGTATGTTGATATGCAGTTTCTTAAATATATCCAAGAATTTTGCAAATTGTGAATCTAACCTTTTCTTTTGAAATCGTTGAGGAAAAGGAAGGGGAGTAGTAAGTTTAGAAAAATCATGGTTAGTGGAAGATTTAAGCTTCTCACCCCCTGTTTATTCAGCAATATGACCCTCAACTCCTTTCTCGGTCTTAACTTTGCCATTTGCCTCAGTTTCCGCATCTCCCGGAACAATAGTTGATGTCTCTGTAGGACGCACGACCAGGCCATGCGGTGGCACACGGGACATGCGCCCCTGCGTATCTTCAGTATTTTCTGGCATTCTCATCCTCCCGTATTCTGTTCCACACCTCAGATAAATGACTTTACAGTGCTCCTTTGTATTTACCTCAGTGTTGCTCGGAAACTGGCCTTTCTGATGCGGTCCACCAACAATCGTAGCTAATTGGCCAATTTGGGTTTCAAGATTTTTCATTTGGGACCCCATGGTGTTGGCCAATTAAGTGACATGATTCTCAATTTTATCCAGCTTCGCCTCATCCTTATTAAATTGGTTCCTCGTCTCATTCATAAACGAGGTGAAGATGTCCTCCATAGATGGCTTAGTCTCAAAATTAATGACACCATTTGTCACATTAAACGCCGGTGGTGGTTGCATCACATTCTTCGTATTTGCGTAGGAGAAGTTTTCATGGTTCCTCAAACCCGGGTGATAATGAGTAGGAGTCTGATTGTTCCGGTAATTGTTGAAATTCCGGTTATTGAAATAATTTGCTTCCTCCATGGGATCTAGAGAAACTCCCCCATTACTTGCACCTGCGTTTCCATCAGTCCCCTTCGTCAATACACTGAACTGATTTGTCAACGCAGTCATTTGAGCTGTCATTGCCTTAATTGGGTCCGAATTAGAGACTTCGGCTACCCTTTTCACATTAGTCCTCTCGGAGGGGCACTCATAGCTATTCATTGCCATCTCTTCCAACAAGTTGAATGCGCTTGTGGAAATTTAGCCAGTAAAGCGCCTCTGGCGGCGGCATCCACAAACGACCTAGTCTGTCCCATCAATCCGTTATAAAATAAGCAAAGCAGCTGATCTTCTGGAAATCCGTGTTGCGGGCACCTCCTCAATAAATCCCGGAATCTCTCCCAGGCCTCATATAGTGGCTTAGAATCAAACTGTCTGAACTGCGTGATCTCACTTTTAAGTTGCAGTGTCTTACTTGGTGGGAAGTATTTAAACAGGAATTTCTGACTCAGCTCGTCCCAAGTATTGACACTCCCCTGAGTTAGTGTGCCTAGCCAATTTCTAGCCTTATCCCTTAAAGAGAAAGGGAATAGGCGTAAACGTATAGCATCATCAGTTACCCCATTCATCTCGATTGTGCTGCAAATTTGCATGAAGTTCGCAAGATGAGAGTTGGGATCCTCAAACGGAAAACCCCCAAACTGATTATGTTTCACCATCGAGATCAGTGCTGGCTTCAGCTCAAAATTATTCGCATTAATTGGGACATTGGTAATTCCACCATAGTTGCGATTTGTCTGTGGGTGAAAGTAATCGTGAATCGCTTGCTGCTGGACTGCCGGGACGTCTGGTACTGGTAACTCATTAATAACCATGTTGGCCCATTGTACCTCCGTTGTTGCCTCCGTTATTACCCCCGTTATTCTTTTCCATGCCCTCTATAACCTGATCTTGATGTCTTTCTGCCCGTTTAGTAGCCGCACTAATTTGCTTAGCAAAAGCCTCAACCTCCGGTATGAACGGTGCTAATTATCTTTGCTTTGAGAGAGTGTTCATGCACTACCTGAACCAACTAAAGAAAACAAGTTCAACACAGTAGGAGTAGAATTAAACAACAAATAAATAGAAAGAAAAAATATCTATATTAAAAATAATTATATTTATCACAATATTAGTACTAAAAATTTAATTAGTCCCCGACAACGGCGCCAAAAACTTGTTCGCCTTATTTTTTGCTTCACCGCAAGTGTACGGTGCAGTTTATAGAATAGGGTTAGCAAGGTCTAATCACGACACTAATAAATTAATGTACTAAAAATCTTTGGTATTGTAATAGTTTTATTTTTATCTAGACGATCGAAATTGGATGATTGGTTTTGTAAAACTAAGACAAGAATTTAGCATAAAAAGACATAGTAAGAGTTTATTGAAAGATCAAGGAGATGAATGGATTCATGGGTTATGGTTTCAGTTAATATCCCTTTTTGTCATCAGATTAATCACAAGCAAAGTTATTATTATTCTTCCCTATAAGACAATCACGAAAAGTATTTTACCCTCTCTCTCTCTCTCTCTCTCTCGATGTATGTAAAAACATTGATTGGATTATCTATGCTAGCATCTCTACTCAACAAAAGATATCCAACTTCCAAAAGCACAAATATCCAATATCCTCACAAATATTCATAGACTTCTCAATCTTGCAAATATTCATGTCAAGTACTCACAGATCTAGTATTGAAACTCATCTCTCGAATTATGAATCAATACATCAAAGCAAGTTAAACCAATGACCATTTGATAAAACAAGCAATAAAACAAAGTACTCGAATAGGGTCTGAAAATAATAACTTCAATTGTAATTAAACATCAACAAAAATATCCATTAACCTAATCCCAAACCCGGGAATCACAAGATGTTTAGCCAGACATGGGAAGTAAATAATTCATAGAAAAATTATTCAAGTTCATATCTAACTAATCAAAAGTAAAAGATACTATGGAATGAGCAAACTCAGAGATGTCGATGATCTCTCGATCTATCTTCAATCCTCAAGCGTGTGGTTGCAACCTCGATCAATCTCTCGAATCCTCTGGTAGAAGGTTGCTCTTCTCTGCTTTCTAGGGCAAAAATCAGTGTGTCCTCATTTGTGCCCGTCTCGTCTCTATTTATACTCCGTGTGGGTCAAAACCTAATTAGAATCTGTCAAACCTCTGTTTTCCAAAGACAGACAAGACGGGCCGTGTGCCTCGCGCACGACCAAAGCCGCGTCGCGCCAGGCCGTAGGATGAGTCTTGCGCTGAATCGATGCACGGGCCATGCGTTCCACGCACGACCAGCCCGTGCGTCATGCCTAGGGCAAAGTCTTCAGTCTTGATGGCACACAGGTCGTGCTATGGACGCACGCCCTGCCCGTGTGCACCTGCTGGAGCTGACATGTGTTCGTTTCTTGACCGGCTCATCTGACTTCTTCTTGATTCAACTCCAAACATCATACATTAGCTCGATTATAGGCGGTCTTTTACCGCAATGCTCCGAATCGTTTCTAAAATGCTACAAATATCGATTAATCCCTACAAAACGAGCAAAGCGTAATACCTTTTCCACTTTACAAGAATATAGCCCTTTTTTATTCAAGTAATGCATGCATATCTACTTATTCTAGCCACAATTAAACACAAAATACATGCAAAACTCATACCAATCACATATACAGGGGCAAAAAAATATATCAATAGAATAAGCAAGAGAAGATATCCAAGTACATGAAGCAGGCCCTAGGCAGGTAGGCTAAAAGCAAAGGTCGTCTAGGTCGGAATAAACTGTTAATACTCAGACATAGGGGGCTTCGTCCGCAGCATTGGCATTGCCAGGCTCCTATCTGTCTGTCGTCGCCCGTACTATCGGCTTGCTCGGGAAGATCCTGCGTGGCCTCAACTCTCAAGTCCCACGAAAACTCACAAGAAATATATTTCCTTTCCAAAAAGGCTAAGTCCCACGAGGACTCGTCACGTGCAAGAAACTCCAGTCATGGGCTCCCGTGCTTTGGGAACCTCTCCCCTTTCGTGGAATCGCTTCTCATAAGGATACATCACTCTCTTTAAGAGATTAATTCCTACACAAATTACATATTCGTAGGACACTTGACTCCTCCGCACGCTTTCGAAACTATATCAAGACATAGCCCTGAAGCTAGCATAAGGAACGCTGAAGGGAGCCCCAACTGCTCCGTCAATCTTCAAAGACACTGGGAGGAATGTCTGCCGACTAACTCTCACGGGATACTACTCGACATCCAAGTGGAGGCTTGTGTCGATACTTGGGCTTAGGGGTCTCACCCGGACTATTACCCTCCAACTCCTCCTCGGGAACCTCATCAGTCGAGCGCGAATCCGACTCAAGCTCTACTTCCCCTCACCATCATAACATAACTCCGGTGTTGAAGGGGGAATGTCGAAGCTCGTGGGCAAATGTGAAAAAGGAATAACGAAACTAGAGACCAAATGATCGGTGACACCCCGGCCCCAGAGTGAAAATGAAAAAGGATCGAAATTTGAAATTCGGCCTGGAATATGGGAAAACTTTAGGAAAGAGGATAAAAACGCAAGGAAGGAAGGACCGGGGAGCTCAGCCCCCGGAAGTGCACCTTTCCCCGCGCGTGGGCATGCCCTTTAGGGCGTCCCCGAATGGCGCTAAGGGGGTGCCCTCCCCCAACTCTCAGGCTCTCATCTCGACTCTCCTTACTCGATGTATTTCACTCTTCTCTACAACTCTCCATGGGCACTCTCCTCAATTCTCAAGGAAATTTCACTAAGTGTTCTACCAAGAAAGGGAATTGGAAGACATGATCAAAGCAAGGCCCCTCAAAGGGGAGTCCTCGTAAACTTAACCTCATCTGGTGCTCTTAGAGGGAAGGGGCTCTCTTTGGGAGGGAGGGGGTCCTCGTAAATTTTCAAGGAATTGACCTCAAGGCAAGCCAAACACTGCATTAGTTTAGCTCTCGCACTGCTCCATTCTTCCACAGCACCGGAGGTGGAGGAATTATGTTGGGGGCAAAAATGTCATTTAATACTTAATACTTAATTCATTTTATATATTAGAATAAATATTATTAATTGCCTAATTATTAATGAGCTACATATAGAATAACTCAGCCAAAGGAGTCCGAGACTGGCCCACGAACCACTTTCTCCTACACGAGGCCCACAAAGCCCATCACATAGGTATATAAAGGACGTCCTTCCTCTTCATTTGTAAGTTAATTTCCCATAATATCTCATAATCTCACTTAATCATCATTCAGCATTCAATTACTCTCTTACATTCTCTCTCAATCAATGTGTTGACTTGAGCATCGAAGTGGTCTCCCTGGGATGACCCCAGGGCTCGTCTAACGCTCGTGTGTGTACAGACACGTACTCAGTAGAAGATTTCCAGCTCCCGGAGAAGAAGACTTGGAAGACTTACCGCTTGGCAAGGAGAAGACTTGGACTTATTCAGAAACCCTGACTTGGCCGGAGTGATCTGCCCTAAAAAGCAGCATCATGGATGAATAAGAAAAAAACAAATATTTTGCAAAGTTTAGAGATTAAGTTTTGTGGAAGAAAATTAAAAGAAATAAATGAATAAATCAAAACAAAATTATTTATATAATGGTATATCACTAATTGTTATAAAATTATTAATGTAAGAAGTTTAAAATTATTCGTCTGAAACAAAAAGTTAAAAAATTCGTGGTTGGATTTTTTGAAACAAGGAATTGGCGGAAAGAGTTTTCTTGACCAAATTAGTTGGTTATTAACAGATGTATATATGAATTTATTATTAATTATCTTAATATATATGTGTATGTATGTATATATACAGGTCAAAATGATTGTACGTGTAGGTCTTTTAGAAATTAGTCAAGTTGCATATATCATTTTTCATAATTGCACTTCTAAACAATTGGAGCCTATAACAAATTAAGGAATTTCTATAAATCAAGCAAATGAATATTGGATTATGTTACAATACCGAAAAAATGCAAGACTAGCCCCATAGGCCATACTATTAGGGGGTTGCATTTCTAGTCTTGTAAGTATCCTATGTATCAAATTTGGTCCCCTAAGTTGATTCATTCGCAATTTTGATCATGTAAATTTGGTACACGTTAGTGCAATTTTGACTCATATACGATGTTTCAAGTTTTCATATATTTCCAAAATACCCTTGATAGCTAAATACCTTATATTACTTTCTAATGGACATGAAACATTTACAGAAGTATGCTCAGTTTGAATTTATAGGCTGGAAATTTGACCTGACTTTTAAATTTCTAAATAGATATTCTGTATAAATATGTGTAACAAATAATGCCACGAACATAGATAGATGACATAACATAAAGGTATTCACTCATTTGGTTTATGGGCTCATAAATGGTATTAGACCAAGGTTTATTAAGAAATTTTTGTATTTATCTATTATATTTTTGTAATTAGCTTTTATATTTATTTATTATGTTTATGCAATTAATTCTTTGGTGAGACAATGCAACGAAAGATCCTAGTCGGAATTCGGTTCACAAAAGATGAGATTGAAAAAATTAGGAGATCGTGTAATACCAAAGGGTTCAAGATCTTACAAAGACCGAGGGGAAACCCCCACGAGACCTAAAACAAATGAAGAATTTCTTATTGAAGCTCAAATGGTTATGTGCAAAACACATGTACTATATAGGAGGTAAATTGAAACTCAAAAAAGTTTATACAAAAATGTATAAATATAGTCATAATTTGGAATTAAATTTTTCAATTTTCGGTTATTGAGACTAAGGCTATATTTGGTATTTTGACTAAAGAAATGGACCGAAATTTCAACATCCAAGTTACAGAACAAAAGTCAAAAACTATCAACTCCTAAAAGTTATAGGGCTGAAACTGTTATTTGTCTAAATGGCAAAATTGTCAAATACCGAATTGCAACATCAAAAAATTACACGACTAATATTGTTACATCTTTGACCAATTTCGTAATTTTCTCTTACAATTTTTTGTTTCTTTTACCTTTTTTTGTGTTTGGCTCCCTCACGCATAGGTATATGCAGCAGTTGCGCAGAATCTTTAGCCAAAAGTACCTTATTTAAAAAAAACCTTAGCCAAAAGTTGGTCTGTCATTGTTTTCCGTACCTCTTGATCAGCTGTAATAATTTATTTGTTTAAAAGAAAAGAATTAAGAAAATTGAGAAATACAGAAAAAGCCAGCAAACTAATTTTGTTTGGTAGCAATTTAGACGAAATTAACATATATGATTACGTTTGGTGCAAAGAAGACGTGTCTCAAAATCAGAGCAAACAGTCTGAAAATATTCATAGGAAAATCATACTATTATAGATGTGATTTATCGTTAATGGATCATTAATGGAGAAGTGTAGGAAAGCGTGATATTATTATTGGCTAATGTACAGTTGTAATATGTGATTAGAAATATAATAATCCGTGTACAAAGTTTTCTATGATAGGAGTATGTGAAATCTTGAAAATAAATAATAGAACGAACTATAACGTTGTTTTTGGTACTCATTTACATACATGCAATAAACACGTAGCTTATTTAAAAGAACTTACAGGTTCTTACGTCTTATAAGATGTTAGATTTTATTTTAATAAAAAGTTGTTGAAGTGTTTGAATAACATAAGATATTGTAAGATATTGTAACTTTTAAGATAAAATAAGCACAATTTTGTAATTAAAATAGTCAAAATTAAAGGTGGTTGAAATAAGATCCTATTTTGAAAAAAAGTTGGGATCCCCCACATTTTTTAAAAACAACTTATAAGCTTATTACATCTTATTTTCGGAGTTTATAATTTTTTTTAAAAGTTTACCAAATAAATTTAAACATCTTATAAAAAGGTTTGAAGAACTTATAAGCTCGGCCAAATACCTCTGAGAGTATTCTCATTTGTGTGGATGTATTGCCATGTTTAATTTTCAGTTTCCAGTGTTGAAAAATGAATTTTATGAAGTTATTAGTTTTCGTATGAAAAATGAAAATATGTTTGGTTTGTACGTTGTTTAATTTTTATGTTTGAATATAAAAATATGTTCAGTTATAAACTTTCAAAATGTACTTTGACATATGTTTGTGTGGTTGTAGTGAAAACGTATTGGTTATATTTTTTGAAATGTATTTCATATAAATCGTGCCCTCATAATTTCATTTTTATTAGCTTAACAATCAATTTAAAAATCATTGAATATGACCATCTTATTTAAAAACTTAAAACTAAAATAAAACATGAAAATTATTAATATATATGATTTCATCAAAAACATTTTATCAGTTTTTTTTCTCTCACTAAATATTTCCTTAAGTTAATACCTCAACCTGCTTAAGATTATGCACCAAAAATTGCCTAATGATGTGAGTGTTTGCAAAAACCTCTGCTTTTAGATGAAGTAATTTATTGATGTAGAAGTAAAAGCAGTTGAAAATCAGAAGTTGATAGTGTTTGAAAATAAAATTATAAGTTTAATTAGAATCTGAAGTTGAGAGTGTTGGGTGAAAAGTTGGAAAATTATTTATTTGGTTGTATCAGAAGTAGAAGCAGAAATCTAAAGCACCTCATTCCATACTTTTAGGTTCTGATTAAATAAAGCAAAATCAGAAGTAGAAGTTGTCATTTGCAAACGCTACAAAATGATTTTTTTTTTCCAACCAAAAACTACCTTTAGTAATTGCTAACACTTAATCCTGTATGTACACTTCCATTCGAAGAACAAAAGAAAGCAGAAACATACAACTTTTACAGCCAATTTTTCCATTCATGTCTCTATATATAATTTGCCCTACCTTATCCAAAAAAATCCCAAAATTTTCCAAAAAAAAATAAAGAGGAACAAAAATAAAACAAAAAGTTGAAGACAGTACAGATGGAGATGCAATGAGTACGTACTTTGAACCTTAAACAAATTTCAACCTACGTAAGATATATGTAAAGCATTTCCATTTGTAATTGTCCTAAATTAAAGGGCCCAAAAAAAAAAAGAACATAACATTTGTTGTGGGTATCTTATCTTGATTATGACTAGGTATTATTATATTGAGTGCACGCTCCAACCGAAAGCTTCCAAATTCCAATTTATTTTTGAGACCATCTGTTTTGGGGGCGGTGGCCACTCCTCAGAATCTACATCCTCCGCAATGCCACCACTTATTGCACAAACAATATTCTTGCCAAATAGTTATTCATTATATGTTGTTATTAATATTAAGTTCTGCACCTACTATTATATTGATTATATTTTCGAGCCATTTTAATTATATAAGATCATTTTTATCCCAAATTGTATTCCGCGTCATATTATAAATAGGGATAATTTCGGACTAGTTATTCCGAAAATTTTGGCGAGAGTGTAAATTTGTGTAAAAAAGGGCGGGAGCGTAAATTTGTCTAAAAAGGTACCGAAAAAAAACTGTCATTGTCTCCGAAAAGTGGGGCAATTGTGTCAAAAAAAAAAAAAGGCCATTTGCAAATTGCAAGGCTCCATCCCTTTGTGCTTTACCACCAAAACATAAGTGTGAGAGAGAGGGATGGCTGAAAATTATACTGAAACTATTTATATGTTGAAATGCGAGTAGATCATAATTAGAATTTGAAAGCTCTTTCCCGAGAAAAATCTTGATACACCATTACTAATTTAGTACCATACCTTTTCATCAAGTCCTAAGCTACCCACACGCATTCAGTTATACACCGATCCCTCCAATCATCAACCCTCTCTATAAAATTAATAAATAAATCAATAAATAACTTTTTTTTGTAAAAGAAATAAAGAACGTCCTTGATTATAATCTATATTCACGACAATTATTGTGCATGATTATTAGCAGGGACGGACCCAAAAGGGCTGGTGGCGGCAACCGCCCCCCCTCGTATTGCGATTGGACCCCTATAATATATTATTTAATAAATTAATATAGTATATAAAAATGTAAGCCAACATATTTTGTCCCCCCTCCCCCAAATTTTCATGTAATTTTGTTATAAAAACTTGTATGTTTTATTTTTATTTATATTAGATTTGATTTTGCCAGAGCCGGTCCAAGGTTTCAAGGGACCTAGAGCAATAAATAATATATATACAATCGCGGAGATAAGAGGAGGCCAACCCGGGCTCTGGCACCCTCTTTTTTAAAAAAAAAAGTTATTTTTTTAAAAAAATTAGTTAATATTTATGTGTATTTTTTAGTTTTTTTTATCTGGCCCATTCCAATTTCGTGTATCGGCCTACCCTTAATAATTCCTAGATACGCTATTATATAATGGCGTATCTAGGGATTATTAGTGTGGTGATACACAAGAAATTGGGGTGGGCCAGAATAAAAAATACGAATAAATATTAACTAAAAAATTTGAAAAATTTTACCTAGTATTTTTATAAAAAAGGAGGGGCCAGGTTGGCCCCTATCTCCGCCATTGATTATATATATACATATATAAAAAAACTTTGGGGTCTCGGGAGGGCCTCCGTCTTGCGGCACCATCTGCGCGCCTCAAGACCGCCCCGGATTTCGCCCCCAAAAAAAAAAACGAATTTCTGCGTCCAGTCACGATTATTAGTATATATTTTTATTGTTTATCATTATTAAATTCTTGGTCAATTTCAAAATTTTGTTAACCACGGTCCATAGGACATGATTATGGTCATTGACGTGTCAATTTATATATAATCGATATTTGTAATATTCAATATGCACCAAGGAAACCATTCAGAACGAGGTAATATATCTAAAAATCTCTGTCTAAGTGCTAGGCTCTCCTTAGCTATTTAAGTTTTTCTTTCGATTAGGCTCCTGAAGTGCTAGGCCCTAAACTGCCATGACACATGACGGATACTTGGAAGACGAAATAATATTCGGAAGAAAGAAAACTTTTAATGAAAAACTTTAAAATAAAGACCTAAAAGTGTTAAAGAAAACCAAAAACCATGAACAAATCATAATCCAACTCGGAAACAAAATCCTAAAAACTGAAAAAACTTAAATGCGCCAGAAACGGGCCTAAACAAAGGAATTTCAGGCCTAAACTAAAGGCCTAGGTCCTTTTCGTCTCGTCATTTCCTTTCGGAAAACATGGTTTTAATTAGGAATCTGACATCGTGTCCAAAAGTTGTGAATGTACTATTTTGCCCCTCTTTTTCGATTATTTGTAGCCGAAAACTCATCTTGGAATCGTTCCATGTCATACCGCCTGCCTAGCAATTTTTAGGACACCGATACTTGATTCTTTGATGCAAATATGGAACATTTAGTACGATATTCAATGTGATTACAAATATATAATTATCAGAATCATTGAAGATTTCTTATTAGTTAGCAAAATTGCGCGTGAATGGAGGTAGTTGATGGGATTGCAGTAATCAAACGAGGCCAAAAAATTTCGATCAAGATTTTTTAATAAGGAAGAGGACTTAGAGAATTACGTGTACGGGTTTTGATCTCTAACATCATTTGCATTCATACAGTTACATCCTTAATTATCAGCATATATTAGACATGCTTTCAAGAAAGTCCTTGACCTGATTAAAAGAGACAATGATGTACGTTAACGACCTTTATTCGGACACCCCGATTTGGCTGGTAAGATGTTGACGTCTGAATTAGTCTTAGTCCTATAATAATTTATTTTCTTCATTATGATATTTTCAGTTGAAGCGAATGATTGAAAATGATTGGTTTTTAATTTTTATGTAATCTTTGCTATTCGTCAAAGTTGTAAATAATGATTAAACGAGACTCGCCAATGTGAATTAGTAGAATATGTATAATAAAACAAGCAAGTCCATTTCAATACCATTTGCTTCCTTCTAAACAATACGAAAATTGACCGAACAATAAATCTTTATATTACTCAACAATTAGTAACTAACACCAACTCTAATGAATTAGATACCAAAGACGCAAGATAATTCGCTAGTTATTGTGGTTTATTCCAATGTTGTTGAATCAAGACGTTTCTTTACAGGCTACATCACAGTTAAATTTATCAGACCATCAAGACGATACTCGAGCACGTGCTAAAAAACAAATGAAAATGTCGTTTGAAAATCATCTTGAAATTGACGCCCTTCATTTAAATTGTATTTTTTAAGTTATTTTTGTTGTTTCTTTTTTCTGAAGTTTAGCATTGTTTTTCCTTTGCTACCTGATCGGCTTGTGATCAGAATCTTTTCCTTTCTTTTTATATATTTCCATTTATTTAAAAAAAATAGAACTAATAATTCCTTTCAAAAAAAAATTAACTGGTTTTCAATTTTCATCAAATTTCACTTCCATAATACTAATGTACATTTAATTGCACAAAGTGTTACAACTTTAGGAATTTGTTTAAAACAGCCAAAAAGAGAAAATAAATTCATCTCAATCAACTGAAAATCTTTGATTTCATCATCTGCAGATTAAATGTCAATTTATTCAAAATCTAAAGATGCCCATTATCACATCGGCAAAGATCCTTCACAGAATCCCTTTTCACCAGATGATAGAGGATGTTGGAAGTAGGTCAAATTATATAGTTTTATGAAGAAAAAGATAAACCAAACAAATATTCGAACCAAACAACTACTACTACTTTTATAAACGATTCAAATACTTTGACGATAATAATAATAATAAATTAATAATATAGGCTGTCAATTAGAAAAGATATGGCGTTACAGTTAAAATTCATATATTAAAGAAAGAAGGAAAGCACGTTAGGAGAGCTGATTACACGGGAAATATATTAATTGTGACAATGTATTCTTCTGATTATAAAAGTCTATTGTGCACATGGGAGGAAGATGCAAAACTGAGAGCATCATTTACCAACCCAAAATCTCCCATACTTTCTCTATTCCTTTAATGGCCCCTCCTACAAAATCCATATCAAAACCAAATATACCCACGCCGGTTATTTTCACGATCCCACATAGATATGTGGATCACTTGTCATAAATTCTCAAACACAAGATTGCAGAAATAAGGATGGTGGTGCCAATCATAAGTAGGGCTGAGAAGAGAATCAAATTATTTGATATTCTACTCGAGATTGATTTGTTAAAAGCTCGTGTGAACTCGTTTTGTTAACTGAATGAACCAAATTTAAACAATACTCGGTTTGTTAACAAAATGAACCAAATTTAAACAAGTTTTTAGTTCGATAAGGTCCAAGCTTGACTTGAACTCGGCTCGATTAGTAAAATATTAATAAAATATATGTAAAAATATAATTTATTAGTTATTTCCATTTCATTTCGTGTTTGTTCTAACAAAAGTTCATTCAAAATCAATTTAATCAAACTCAAACAAAATTTTAAGCTCGATAAAAATTCAAACAAATTGCACCCCTAATCATATGGTCATGGTTATGACCAGAATGGAATATATGCTCACACACGATGTTCCATGTCATTTTTTTTTTTTTTGAAAACAAAAGGAAGAACTTTCATTAATAAAGCAGATCGAACTGCAATTCATTACAGATAAAGAGGGGAGGATCATCTCGACATTCTTTGACACCAGACATAGAATACGATGCTCTAGTTAACACATGAGCAACACTATTCGTTGATCTCTTAATAAAAAACAAGACACATTTGGAAGATACTCCAACAAATTCCTACATTCCATGATAACATCCGAAAAGTACGAGTCCACGTACATTCTCCTCCCTAACGCATGCATGATAAGCGCCGTGCCTCGATCGGAATTTTTCCGCGTAGGAGTTACGCAACCATTGGTTACAAAACTATGATGATCCGAGTCCAAATATCGACCAATAAAATTACCAATATCCTTACCAAAGGAAGAGACCGACTGGAAAAACATGCAACCACTTATCAAAGGATAAGACAAAACACACTTGTCAAAGTGACAAGAAAAATACCAACGAAATACATAGTTCTTTGCTAAAACAAAAAGAAAAACTAGTAGACCTAGAAACATAAAAATAAATACCACACAGTGCACACCGCCTGTCATCGTAGGTGGGAAGGTGCGAGAATCATAAAGAAGAAACAGAGAAGTTAAAAGAAAAAAAAAACATAAATCAACCTAAAACAAACAAAAGCTCTCCCCCATCCTCCCAAGGAGGAAGGATCCTCCCATGGAGGGAGGATGAGGGCTTTGTAAATTCACTTAAAACCTGCGAATTAAAGGTCTTTAATTTTGAAACCCCAATTGCGTTGGCCTTGTCTTTTGTCTTCTTCCGTCGATGTTCCATGTCATTTAACTAAACCACACCAAATGTTCCTGCATCTGCCAAATGAAATGCAATTACGTTTTTTTTTTTCGGGGATATATAGGTTCCAAGCTTGCACTTGACTAATCTTAGGGTGTATTTGGATGGGGGGATTTGGGAGGGGATTTGGGAGGAGGGATTTGAAATCCTTAGCTAAATCCACACCCCTATTTGGCATATAAATCCAAATCAATGGATTTTAAATCCCTCTTTAAGTTTTAGTTCATTTTCAAAGGATTTCAAATTCCTCCCAAAACCTAGTCATTTGAAATTCATTCTTTTATTTTTCCCTTTATGCTCACTTGCATATTCACACACATTTACACACACTACACACATTGCACACACATTTACACACTGCACACTTTTTTACACACATTACACACACTTCACACATTTACACACGCTGCACATACATTTACACACAGTGCACACATACACACACTGCACACACATTTACACACACAATCACACTCACACATACTCTCCTCACATATGCACATACATTATCATCACACATATTTAGATATAATAAAAGTTATATATTTCATATTTTTATTAGTGTATAAAATTATAATTATTTACAAAATAATAAGACCATACCTTTTATTTTTATTTATTAAATATCAATTAAGAAAATAAATAGAGCTTCTAAGTTTTTTTCATCAAAACTTACGATGGATTTGAAATCCTCACACAAATTCACATCATCCAAACAAGAGGTGGATTTCAAATCCAATGACTTTGAAATCCATTCATTTGAAATCCCTTGGAATTTCAAATCCATCCATCCAAATAGGCCCTTAGGGAATGGCGGTCTTGCTCCCTTCACTCATTGCCAATTAAACCCAAATGCGATAGCAACTACTACACAGTCAGCATCGACATTCAATTATCCAACCACCACATAGGAACGCTACTCTGCCTTCCAGGATTATTATGTCTTCTAAGACTCTAATTGAACCTTGCCTACCAAGATAGATCATGTCTTCCAAAACTCCACAAGAGACCTTGTCTTTCATAATAAATCCTCCCTTTCAGGATCTCTCCCATGAAGGTTCGAACTACCGATCGTCAATTGTTCCACCTCCTACTTTACCATTGCGTCATGCCGTGGCGGAGCAATTATGAATTTTAATCTAACATAAAAATGCACGATTGAAATTTGTCTGGTCTAGGGGAGCTAGGTACAGTTGATAATCATAAAGGTTTCCCCACAGCACAAATTAATTATAATTTCATCACAAACCTCTAAATCTCGCACCTCTAATACACCCCAAAAATGCTAGCTGGAGCTAAAAAGATTGTTCAGCGAAAGCAAAAGGCAACTAGGCCCTCCCCACTATTGGATATGCAAAATCCACATTCAGTGTTTCAGACAAACCACAATCAAATTATACCACACCCCAATTTGACCAAGCTCCCACACACTGATTGCTTATATGAAAAATCTAGGAGTATCAGAAGTAGTATTATTCTGACAATGAGTTGTAATCACATAGCATCATATTCTACCACTATCTGCTAAATTGCAGACAGTCAAATGATACTATATGATGGTTCTCAAAAAAAAAAAAATAATACTATATGATGAACATAAACCACGAATTTTAAGAAAATTAAAACAGAGAATTCACTCAAAGAAAGAGTATAATGAGTTATTGCAATAAGACAATAGTTAATTACATAGGTAACTACAAATCTCAACTACAGCCCGTTGTTTAATCTAAATATACTATAGTACTTAAGGAACAAAGATACAATCCTAGTGAGCAAAACTGGTACTTTCCATTATAATCAATTTACTTCCTCCACCTTTGCCGTGTCCAACCCATACGAAAGCATCAAATAATGTCAATCATTTGATATTCCCCAGGAAATTAATTTTGCATAGCATGTGTGACGGTCAGTGGAAAAGCATGACTCAATGATCCCGCTTATCCTCATCCAACAAAAGAAACATACATTTTGACAATACACATGCTTAGGGTCGGAGGTCTCCTTCCTTTGATCTGGATACGTAAAAACCTGTGGTGGCAGCATATATTTACTTGTAATACGGTTAAGACGCCAAAGAAAAATAAGCCTCAAAATGTGTAAAAGTAAACAAAATCTTGACGAATCAAATAGGCACATGGAACAGGTCAAATGGGCTGTTCTAGGTGTGGTAAAAGCAGGTTTTTCAGGGGATATTAGAGACAGGAAAGTCTAGGCATTGCACATAGACTTGGAAACATACCATGCAACGTAAAAGCTATCAGGAGGTCTGAATAGCAAGCATTTTTTAGGATCCAAACCGTTCCATCCAACAAGACATAGACTTCAAATTAAAAACAAAATATGATTGAGACTTGAAGGAAAATATATACACAATGGAAACTGCGTGGAGAATACAACAATTCATGAAAAAATGATTGAGAAAGGGAAATAGAAAGCAACCATAGTAAGACTTGTTAACAAGATTCAGAAAAAGAATTACCTACGGAGTCTTGTGTCTTCAAAAAGCAAGAGTGTATTCCCGTGCGCCAACTTTCAACTGTGCTCTTTTCTCCTTTTTTTGGACTTCTTAGCCTGCTTGTCATTTTTCGGTGAAGATGTTTCCCTCTTCATCAACAATCTACCATCCTCTGGCTTTTCAGCTTCTCGCTCTCCACTTTTCCTCTTTTTTGTGGTACTGCAGCATCATTTGGAAGAACGGATTAATTCAATACATTGGTCAAATGCAAATAGCAATAAGCTACAGATGAACTTCATATAATTGACAAAAAATTCAGTCAGAACCTATCAGCTTGAGACCATTCATTGAGATTTTTATCCAACCATTGCGAGCTTCCAGTATGGTCAGCAACCAAGGATCCTGATATATGAAGTATCTCTTCATCAAAGCTGCAACAAGAAAGCAAATGAGTGAATTCACAAAAAATACCAAAAATTAAAATAAAATTAATTACTTTCTCTTTTTCAATTGAATGAAGAAAAGAAAGCCTAAGACTGAGTGAAGCCAAACCAGTGCATTTAATAGAAACATTCTTTTCTTTTTCAAATGACTGAGTCACATGGACATGGACTGCTGATGAGAGACTAACATTTCTCTCCACTAGTTTGTCTTTCCTCAATATTTATCCAATGCTTAACAGAATGTAATGAAGAAATGTCAATTAAGTTATACAGCAGAAAGTTGCCTGAAAGATAGATTGCTGCTACGAATTCTTATGAGCAGCTTCACTCTTTCCAATTAGATGTGGATTTCAGAAAAAGTTCTTTGAGTCAAGCTATCAACTGAGTCATAGTGATTAATATCTTGAGAAATTACGATCCAATGTTAATTTACACATAAGGAAATGTGACATGTCAAAGCGTAAAGTAAGATACTCGCCTAAGCAGTATGCAACAGATATTTTGGAATTACAAGATCTGAACCACTTTTTCAAGGGCTGTATAAGGAAGAAAGGGAGCCAAGACCATAGTTGATATTATAGAATTGAATCAAACATGTTCTGAAAAAGTCAACTCTGACATCCCTAAAACAGTAGCAATTGTCTCGGTATAGGATGACGATTTTCCCAGCAAAAGGATAAAGGCCACTTTCAAAGGTTAGATATTAAGTGCTCACACTAGAATGTGTAACTGAAGAACCTTCAGCTTTACTGTAAGATAGTAAAAGTGATTCACGAATAAAGTTGCAGAAAATTAGTCCATGAAGTGACTCATAGCATAAATGAAAGAAGCTCAAAGGCCTTCTTTGGAGCACAATAATTTCAATTAAAAAATCAGTATTCTAAATTTTGGTTACAACCAAGTCTTCCCCTAAATTATGCAGAATGAAAAGCCTAGAAGTCGTGGGCTTAAACATATCCTTCAGGCAAAGAATCTTCAAATACAATTCATACATCACTCAATGTTATCTTAACTCAGTATGCACACCTAATCAGTGATTGCATGTGCAGTAACCATGAATTCAGCATTCCATCGTGATCAATCATGAGTTAGTTCATTACACCATAATTTGAAATTTTGAATTGTGATTATATATTCCATTATTCCTCGAATTGCAGTCACATAAATGGTGACCTCGAAGCCAACTTCTTTAAGTTCAGTTAACCACTAGAAACAAGGATTAAATTACACTAGGTATTAAATATGAGAGGCGAAAAAAGGGATTTCACCTCTTCACAGCAAATCGTAGAATGGTTCCAACTTCTATCTTATGTTTCTTATGAGAACGGCTAACATATACTTCCTTTCCACGTTTCTGCACCAGAATTGAGTATGCACGAATAATGATTAGAACTTCTCTAAACTCAATGTCAACAAATGCATCATCTTTCAGGACAAGACAATTACAATTTTATGCTTGAAATCGTCCCGGATGTCTTCATCAGCAATAAAAGCGGAGGAAAAACCAAGAACCACAGCATGAATTGACTGCGGAGTAATTTTAACCACCTCTCCCTCTGTCACATAAATCGGAAAAAAAAATCAATAAAACCGATCTAAGTAGTGTTAGCCATTAAAAAAGAACACTAATTACCTAGAAGCATGTTAGGCGTCGGATTGAAGAGCAACAATCTAGCTTTCAGTTTCACGCCAAAGTATGGATGAATTCCTGGTAGAATCTTCGCCAATTTACTGCAAATATTCGGATCGTATGCTAATACAACTCCTTCAAAAGTCTCACTGTAACTGTAAGGAAAGCAAAAACACAATTTTTCAGGCAATTAAAAATCACGAAACTGAAAAAGATAAATACATAAAATAGATGGCGTATAATTCATTCTATGAGACGAAAAGAAAAAAAAATACAAGAAACCTAGGCATTATAGTAATAATAATAAAAGTGATACTTTGAACTTACGTGAAGAGCAAAGAGCTGAGCGAGCTGAGGATGGCGTCGTTTGAGCATTTAGCATTGGACGGGTGTAGATAAACAACCAAATCTGCTTCGCTTTCTTTCAGTGCCTCCATTAAATTTCGAATTAACAGGTATTTTGAGATTCTTCTATTGTTAATTGTGTTCGGTTCGAGCTGGTTAGGGTTTCAGGGTAATTGAAAGATAAACCCTGAAAAACCCTAATTGCTCGTTGATGATGAGTTGGGCTAAAGCCTAAAGCAAGTGAACACAGAACCCGTTAAATGTTTTGGGCTTAAATCCTAGAGAAAGAAATAGACAAACCGGATTTTGCCATTATTCTGTTGAAAATTGGGTCAGGATATTGGGCTATCGGCTTACTTGTTTAAAATGTTGAAATTGGGCTGACAAAGAATACGTAAAGAAAAATATGCAATTTAGTTAGGCAACTTAATTTATTATAGTTTGGTTTCGTCAAATTATGGAGGGAAATCATATTATCAACCTTATCAACTCTATATACTAAGGACTTGTTTGACTTTTGAGATGCGATTGGATAAATATTATTGATAGGGTAGTATTGTACTGTACTACTGTTCATTAATTGTATAGAATTTGTAAAATTGTGTTTGAGATGGGGTGAATTTGATAATAGGGTCCAAATTTAAGAAAATCTATCATTTTAAGATCCAAAATTTCAACATTTTCAAATCAAGATCCAATTTTAATTTTTTTCAAAAATTGGGCTCTCCCTCAAATTTTGAGTTCTCACTTCAAGACCCAAAATTTCAACCTTCTCAAATCAAGACCCAATTTTTATTTTTTTCTCAAATCGGCCCCTCCCCAAATTTTGGGTTCTCCTTCAAGTTTTAGAATTTAACAAAAAGAGAAATATTAGTGTAATCTATCACGTCAACCACAAAATTACTTTTCTTCCTCTTTTCATTTTTTCACTTATTCAGTTTTACCTGATCCATACTTATTATCAATTTTGTTTAATGTGCAAGATCTATAAATATAAATGTATGTAGCTAACAAGATGTAAAAAGCCGTAAAATATTTATCGGTTACTAAAAAAAATAAGATATCCAAATTATGAATGAAAAAGATGTAGTAAAATATTTTCTAGTTATTAAAAAAATAAGATAACCAAATTACGATTGAATTTTACAGTTTAAAAAAAATATCAAAAGGAATGAGCAAAAAAAAAAGTGAAAGAAAATTAATTTTTGTGGCATGTGTGATAGATTACATTATTATTTCTCTTTTTGTTAAATTTTAGAATCTGAATTGAGAGCCCAAAATTTGGGGGAGGGCCCAATTTTAGGTTGAAATAAAAATTGAATCTTGATTTGAGAAGGTTGAAATTTTAGGTCTTGAAGTGAGAACCCAAAATTTGAAGGAGAGCCCAATTTGAGAAAAAAGTAAAAATTGGGTCTTGATTTGAGAAGATTAAAATTGTGGGTCTTGAAATGATAGATTTTCTTAAATTTGGATCCTATTATGAAATTCTCCCGTTTGAGATGTGTGATTGAGATAATAATTATTAAAATACAAAAATAAAAATTGTGTTCGTTAAAAGTTAAAATTAACTGATTGTGATAAAAATGTAAAAAGTCTGTACTACCCTTCCAATTAAAACACACTCCTCTCACGATGACTTTGAGAAATACATATTATTCTCATTGAGGAAATTACACTAAACCCTCTATATTATTCACGTTTTTATACTTTACCATATGAGCTTTTTTCCGTTACATTTTACCATATGAACTATGTAAATTTTTGTATTTTACCCTATATGGATATTTTTACCCCTAGAATTTTATTTTTCTTAAAATAATAAAAATAATTTGTTACGATCATATCCAACCCATCATGCTTCCTTATAAAAAATCAATAATCTCTCAAATTTATACATTGTTTGACTAAAATGTAGAACTGTCGAAATGGACCAATAGTAAAAATTGGGTCGGGCCGTGCCAGACCAAACAGTAGTCGGCTGCTACTTTTTAATATATTTAATATATATATTGCATATATAATATATATTATAATATAGTTTTTATCGTTTAATATTATATCTAACATTTATAAATTAAAAATAATAATATTTGCAAAGAATATTTTATTCCTTTTTCTATTTAAATTTATTTAATATGGAGCAGGACGAGTCCGCCCGATCTACCCCGCCCCGTTTTAGGGACAAGGCGAGTTTGGTTATCTAGACACCCAACCCGACCCGACCCATTGTGGTCCCAAGGCCAAATAGGCTCAGTGTTTTTCAGGCCTAAAAATATACAATGTAATTTTAGTCAATTACCAATGAAAATTTTGTCACTAACCAAAAATATTCAACTACATTCTAGCAGAGCCGCCAACTCCGCCCTCAAGCGCATGCCTAGCTCTGCGATTTTTTACCGAGCTAGGCTCGAAAAACTAGCCCGGTTGGCCCAAATTTTATAGTATAATTTTTGTGGGTTGGACTCCAAAAATTAGTAGCCCGACTATTGTTTGGTCCGACCCGACCCGACCCGATTTTTACTATTGATCCGACGGACTAGGCCGGATTGGCCCGAGATATTTTGACAGTTCTACATTCTAGTCAAACAATGTATGAATTTAAGAGATTATTGATTTTTTATACTGAAACATGATGGGTTGTATATGTTAGTAACGAACTATTTTTATTATTTAAAAAAAATTAAGGGGTAAAAATGTCCATATATGACAAAGTGCAAAAATTTACATAGTTCATTGTGGTAAAGTGTAAAAACGCGAATAGTACAGGGGTTAGTATAATTTCCTCATTCTCATTTTGAGAAGAATATCGACTGGGGGATTCCAATCAAGAAATCAGCTCCAACCGCGACGACGTCCGCATAAGAGTTTGGACTAAAGGACAATCGATGCTGGTAGTTCACCGGCGTCTGCATAAGATTTCTAAGCATCCAATGACTCCTATCCTCCACTTACACCCACTGGTATATGAAATAAACAGAGCAGCACACCACCAACAAAAACAAAAACATGAGTGTTTTGCTCTACAATACCCAGAAACCAACAAACAAATGTGAAGGGTGGTTTAATAAAGTCAAAAAGAAGATGTTGCAAGTTAACTATGGATTTGCTAAACATGCAGACCAAGAAAAATAATATTAATTCTAAGACATTCAAAAATCAATTCCACAATGGTTGCACCAAAAATTATTTTCATTAATATAAAACATATTATGATCAACTCGAATCCAGATACTCCTTAATCGTTGATGGGCAATAGCGAGTTACTTCTTGAAAAAAAGTTAAGAAGAAACAAAACAACAAACGACCAAAAAAAAAAAGAACAAGTTAGTTACTCGTGTACAGAAAAATGCTTGAGAAAAATGAAAAGATTCAAATTAATAGGTATAAAGTTCGACCTTTTCTCGAAATACAAAAAATAAAAACATCAGTTTGCCTTAATCATCAACTGTGGTTTACATAGTGCTAATTGTAGACGAATTAAATTTGCTCCAATTAAATGGTGACACATGTGTAATTTTATATTAAATATCCACTATATATTTTCTTTTTATATGTGGGAATTTAATCAAATTTAATTCCTTAATTAAACAGTTAATTATTTGATATTTTAATATATATAAATATAGGATTTGGATCAGGTGAATCCACATATCCTATGTGAGTACGTGAGACCAAATCTGGAATGTTGACTTATTTTTTAAACGGTCTAGATTAATCAGTTTTTGTTCTTTTTTAAAGATTAATTTATTGAAGAAAATGACTTTTTGGTAAATCCAACTTTATATCAGTTATTAGGGAGAGAGTTATATTTGGTAGTGACTTTTTACATTCCTAGAATTAAGGGAACGTGATTCTCTCTCAAATCTTCTATGCTCTCTCTCAAACTCTCCCCCTCTCGGTAATCTCTCTCCACCAGTCCTTCATTCATCATCTCACATAAAAATCTGTCGCCAGCGACACCTTCTTCTCCGGCGAGGGCAAGATTGCAGACAACAGCAGCGGCCACGGGAATGGTCCTTCTCTCACCACTGCTCGTTCCAACAACTTCTACGGAATCCCATGGAAATTTCTTCCGTCAATTAAGGCTCATGCAACTGACAGCCCCTTCCCGTCGGAGCCCTCCTTCCCGCACATGTCCGCTGCCACATCCTCGCTTACTGCTGTAAGGTGTTTGATCCAGATGATACGGTTTGTTGGTTTTTAGGGCGTCTTGAAATTTGCGAGGAGTTGAACCATCTGCAAATATGCCACTTAGGGCGTCTTGAAATTTCTTCAGAAGTAGCGGTCCGGGAACCCCCAAATTTGTTGTAAAATCCCTATTCGAGCAGGCACCAAATTTATTTCTTTTTTCTTCGTTGGTTTTTTTTATTCAAGCAGGTACCATATTTGTTGGATATTCGTTAAAATTGCATATTGTTGTTGATAAAATTGCTTATGACTGTTATGGAAATTACTTATGATATTCGTCAAAATTGCACATTGTTGTTGACACCAAATTTAGGTTATTATGTCAAATGGGAGGGGAAAGTGGCAATTAGTATTTCCCACTTTTCCCAGAAGTATTGGGAGATTGTTTGAATGTGGCAAAAAACTGGTTATTGTTGTCAATAAGTATGCTCACATCTGTTTTTACATGTAGTTGGTGACTGCTTTAATGAGGCAAAAACATTGATTATCCTTGTGATATATTATGCTTATGAATATTCAAGTATATGCGAAATACTGGGAATGGGTTTGTTTTTGATTCTTGTTGTCTTTATTATTTGGAAAAACGAAGTCTGTGCAAAAAATTCAAGTATTTTGGTGATTGCTTTAATGAGGCAAAAACATTGCTTATCTATGTTTTATATCATGCTTATGTATATTCAGATATGTGCAAAAAAAATATACTGGGATTGGTTGTGTTTTTGTTCCTTACTGTATTTATTTGGAGGGACAAGTATAACAAAGTTGATTGCGGTATTTTCACAATGCACCATATGGAGACCTATATGAGAGGTGGGATCAAAAACTGGGATAGCGGCTCCGAAAAAACGACGAGGCGCAACTATTGATGATGCATAGAAAGTGTGCAACTGCAATATGTATGGATGCAATGAATGAGCTGAGGGAGGCGGTATTGGGACGGGTGAAGGAGTTTGCCAAAATAAAATAAGATCAATCCGAAACATTTTGTTGCTTCGCACTTTTTTTGATAAAAGTATTGGTTACTGTAGTGTTTTTCAGACACGGTAAATTTGTTTGGTCTTTTGAAGTACCTTGTAGTGATGTTTGAATGTTTTTTGATAATTGTTGAGTGTTAGTTCATGGTTGTTATACTTTCTCAAAGCAGAATTCAGTTGCTTATGTAAGCAGAATTCAATTAGTTTGTATGCAGAATTCAACTTTATTGTATGCAATCATTTTCATGGTATGTTATAATATTTCTAACATTATTTCAAATATTTTTTAAGCAGTGTTCGTGTTCTTTGTAAGCAGAAATCAACTGCATTGTAAGCAATATTCAAATGTTTTATCTTTTCAAGCATCTTTATACTTTTTTTAGCAGTATTCAAATATTTCGTAACCATAATTCAAACGCTTTGTAAGCAGAAGTCAGTTGACTTGTAAGCACTATTTCAAATATTATAACTTATCAAGTATCGTATACTTCTAGCACTATTCAAATATTTCTGTAAGCGTGATTCAAATGCTTTGTAAGCAGAATTGAATGGACTTGTAAGCATGTATCTCATGGTATGTTATACTGTTAGCAAAATTCATCCCTTCTTTTGGAGTCATATGTTCGTCACAGTCTGGTATCCAATTTGGAGATGAATCCGTTGTTATTTCAATCCGCTATTGCGGAACACTTGCAATTACAACTGTTTCAACAAAAAGAAATAATTAAGCAAGATTTTGAAAACACATTAGCATAATGGTAAACGATTATAGGCAATTGTATAGTCATACATAAGCAAAGTACTGGGTCGGGACAAGCGGGGTTATAATCAAATAATTTCAATAGATACAACCTATGTATGACGAAAAAACAACGACCAATTAACCTGATAGTTTATAACACCGAAAAAATGCATTTACGATCATAACATATATGTTTTTTAAAGAAAAAACGAGGGACGAAGAATTGCATTTCATGCTTCAGCAATATGTTCATAATGATAAGCATATTCATATTCATCAATAAACAACATTATGGATACGAACAAGCAACTTGCTGGGTAAATATGGAAAAAAAACGTGGATGAGGAATTGAATTTTTCTGCATTCGAAAGTATGTTGATACTTATAAGCACATTCGTAGGCAAGTGAAAGCATAATTATGATCACGAATCACTGGATAAACATAAAAAAAAAAAATTGGGATGATGAAGAATTGAAATTTTTCTTGACTACCAAGTACGTTCATACTTATAAGGAAATTATTTGGCACGCATAAGTAATATTATAGACACGCATAAGCATATTTTTGGGTAACAATTACAAAAAAATGAAATGATTGATTTAGGAAAAATTACGAATCAAATTTTAAATTGATTCGGTAAAAAATGGACAATATAAACAATTTGGAAGACAAGAAAAAGTATTACCTTATTCTTCATTAGTGTTGAAGCATTCCTCATAGGTATCATCCATTTTTTTTCTTGCTTGAACTCTGCAAATGTCGAGTTTTGCGAAATATGGAGGAAGATAGTTGCAGAAACACGGTGGAGAAGGTGATATGGCCTGGATAATTTTTTCAATAACAGATTGTGTGGATTGTGATTGCAAATTTGATGGTAACTCATCCTATTTTAGTGGGATTTACTAGATTCAGCTAATACAACTATTATTATATGGACTGATTTACCCTCACATTGACTTTATCACATAATTTATCATAATTAATCAGGTTTAATCTCAGCCATCGAAATCACTATATTTGTGGCTTGGATCTGGTCCTATGTACTCACATAATAGGGGGTCCTATATAACACTCCCCCTATATATATATATATATTATTGGTCAATTAAAGATTGCAAATGTCAAATTCTTAGAGATCAATATTTATTTTGATAAATATTATCTCTTTTGATAATTATCACAATTTTTTATTAAGGATATAATGTTAAATCTTGAAGGACCAATCAAATCGAAGTCTTCACCATATGAGTTATCCAAAGACCCCTCTCCTACAAGTATAAATAGAGGTCATTCTCAATGAATTAATTCTCAATTCGAAGAGAAGAAATCCAAGCAAGAAGGCGGTGGAGGAAATTCTCTCAAGTCAATAAGAATAAATTTAAGGAGATCCATGGTGTTCAAAGCGAAATTCAAGGCGTTCATCGCGGAGTCCACTCAAATCACGGCGTTTGATTCGGGAATAAGCTTTCAAGCCCTCGAGTTAACGTTATTGAAGTCAAATCCATCATGGAGGAAGATTGAAAGTCAAACCCACCAAAAAGGTCTCAAGTTCAAAAGTCAAATATTATTGAATATTCCACGTTTGATTCTAGATTAAGCTTTCAATCCCTCAAATAACGTTATTGAAATTCAAGTTCAAATTTAGAGAAGATCAAACTGAAGAGTTCAACTCCAAATTCTCAAATTTCGGATATTTTGTTCTTGAAGAAAAGAATCACAGGAGAAATAGAGATTGTAACCTATACTTTTCAACTCGATTCATATAAATTTAATTTGTACGCTTTTTCTTGTTTGTTAATTTGCAGAATATAAAAATTTGTGTTACAATAATATTTGATTTACCATAGAAATAATTAGTTTTGTTCCGAGAAGCAAGTTCACATCTTCTTCAAAAGGCGTACCTTTATTTTCAGAGGCGGATTCTAAGGTTTGCAGCAGGATGGGCGAAAGTATTTTATATCATGCATTTTGTAATTAATTCTATCATCAAGGGTATATCATTGATTTTACAAGACAACAGAAAGGCAAAAGAAAGACTTCACAAGAGGATATAAGATGTGATAAATTAATACCAGCCCTGGGGCTGGGATAGACTATCAATTGAGAATGGGATATGAATCCAGCCCCGAATCAGAATCATGGGCTTTCAACCATATTCCCAAGTTTAAGTATGATAAGACCACTTATCAGCTCCAATATATATTCCCAAACAAGTCCTAAAAGAAAAAAAAAACAAATATAACACATGTCACCACCTCGCTATTTTGGGACATGTGTTAACTATTCATCCTCTCAATTCCACGTGGCGACTTCACTATTATCCATGTGGCAACCCTATGTATTTTCCATATATAATCTAAACGATAACAATAATCCAAAAACCAAGGATATACAATCTATATTTTCTCCATAAATTAAAGATTATATATATATATTTTATTATAATCTAAAAGATAACAAATAATTCGAAAAATAAATATTTTTATTTTAGGTAATATATAATTCAACAAACTTATCTAAAAGGTAATATATACTAAGAATAATTTGTGAAAGATTCTATATTAATCAGCATATATTAATCTCATAAGTACATACAGGGTGATAAAATTCAAGCTTTTATTCTGAAATACTCGCAAAATACTCGAAGATTATAATATAAGTGACTTCTATAACCTTACAAATTTTTAAATATATAAAAATGACAATGATTTTAAATCTATTAGGCTTGCATACCGCATCGAGCTTCACAACTAGAGACCATCAAAAACCTTTCATATACCTCACTTTGGAGTTTGGATTTAACTTTGTGGGATTCGCTGATATCAAATCGGATACAAGTTACAAGAATCTTTTAGTCGGTATGTTTATTAACATTGTGGTACTATCGAAAAAGTATTAACGTATTTCTTTATTGTAACAAATAAACTAATTACTCGGCATTGCCTTTTAAATTTCACTAGTGTGTGTGAAATATATTATCGGTATATATGTAATTATTGAATATTTATGTTATTATGAGATTGACAAGTACAACCAAAAAACAAAGAGGGTTGCAACGCACCTTCAAAACTATATCTGATATCACTCTTGAAAAAGAAACATGGAAAATTAAGGTACGTTGTGAGCGTTTTTGGTATACTCATTCGTAATATAATCTTGAAGACAAGAAAAATATGGAACTCGTTCTGTTAAATGTTCATGTAATAAACATTTCTTTATTGGTTTTGATACACAAGAGATACTTTTCTGATTTAGAATATTGATCTCTTGTGTACATCTAGGGTGATAAGATTCAAGCTTACATACCGAAATATCACATGCAATATACTCAAAGATTGTGACTTCAATGCTACCAGACATACATATCGCCATCAGTTTCACAATTGCACTTCTGCAATGCCTTCATAAATCTTGTGGCAACTCCTCATTCTCCCAATTACACATAAGTGTTTCACATTTATCCATGGTCTATCATTTTTTCTATATTTCTTCCATATACAATGTTGAAATTTTGAAGAGAGACGAAATAAGTCAAAGATGTACGTGGTTTAGCCATTTGGCCTACATCCACAAACAAAATGCCCTAATGGTTATAACACTTTCATTTCTCTCTTACTTTCACCATTACAATATCACCTATATATATAGGTGTAAAAGACATGTGTAAAATACATATAAAAATAAAGAAATCATTACATAAATATAAAGAGATCATCCATATCAATTTACATTAAATCAAATATTCTAATATCTCACCAAATCATTTTTGATAGATTCAGAATATTTCAACAACTAAGTTTTGATTTTGATTTTTTATTCTCAACACTTCCCCGCAAGTTGAACACGGAAAGTTTTTATTGGAGTGTTCAACTTGAAACAGAATGAATCGTTTCATAAATTTTGAATCGGGTGCGTTGTAGTTTTGTGGTTGACGGTCCATAGTAAGATAAATGAGGCACGGAATGACACATCATGCAATTCTAACATGGAATAAGCCACAACATAATGGCAGTGCAACCAATATAATACACGAAATGAACATCGTCCCATATATGAAAAGGATTTTGCATGGAATGACCACCGTGCTATATAGAAAAAGGAATTTAAGGAATTAGCAAGATCAAAATCTGCTCTGATACCATGTTGAAATTTTGAAGAGAGAAGGAAGAAGACAAAGATATACATGGCTGACCTACATCCACAGACAAAATGCCCTAAGGGCTATAACACTTTAATTTCTCTCTTAGTTTCACCATTACAATATCACCTATATATATAGGTGTAAAAGGCATGTGTGAAATACATATAAAAAGAAAGAAATTATTATATAAATGTAAAGAGATCATTTATATCAATTTACATTAAATCAAATATTCTAATATCTCACCAAATTATTTTTGATTGATTCAGAATATTTCAACAAATCAGTTTTAATTGATTTTTGATTCTCAATATATAATCTAAAAGGTAAGAAAATCTAAATAATCTCTTTATACAATCTATTTTTTTTTGATAGCTACGTATAGATAAATCTGCTTCTCAACATATAATCTAAAAGGTAAGAAAATCTAAATAATCTCTTTATACAATCTATTTTTTTTGATAGCTACGTATAGATAAATCTGCATATTTTGTTCATAAAATCTTATCACAAAAACACAATAAAACATATGATCCAACTATGGAGCAAAAGTCATTTTTCTCCCATAAACAAACATGTGAGAGACTATCTCGAGATACAATTCTAAAGCAAAGAAACATATGGAACTCATTATGTTAGATGTTCAGGTAATGAACGTTTCTTTATCGACTTTGATACAAGCGAAATATCTTTATGATTTAGAATACTGATCTCATGTGTACATTTAGGGTGATAAGATTCAATCTTCCATTCTGAAGTACCATATCGCAAAAAACTAGAAGATTATAATAAAAAAATAAATTCTATAATTTTACAAATGTTGAAGTACATAAAAATGTCGATGACTTCAACTCCACAAGACATGCATACCATTTTGAGTTTCACAATTACACTTCAACAAGGCCATCAGAAACTTTTGTTTATACCTCAGTTTAGACTCAACTTTGTGGGATTAGTTGATATCAAATCGAATGCAAGTTTCGAGAATCTTTTAGTTGGTGTGTTTATTAACTTTATAATACCATCAAAAAAGTGTTAACATATTTCCTAATCATCCCAAATAAATTAATTATTTGACATTGTCTTTTAAATTTCACTATTGTATGTGAAATATATTCTCGGTGTAGATGTCATTGTTAAAGTATTAAATATTGATAATATTTTGGATATTGAGAAGTACGACTAAAAAATGAAACGGGTCACAACGCACCTTCAAAACTCTCTCTCATATCACTGCGCGCTGAGAAAGAAGCATAGGAAATTAAGGTATGTTAAGAGTGGTTATAGTATACTCATTCGCAATACAATCCAGAAGAGTAGAAAAGTATGGAACTCATTCTCTTAGATGTTCAAATAATGAATGTTTCTTTATCGATTTTGATACATGCGCAATATTTTTCTTATTTATAATAGTGATCCCTTGCGCACATCCAGGGTGATAGGATTTAAACTTCCATTCCAAAATACTCGAAGATTATAATAGAATGTGGCTCTATAACCTTACGAATTTTAAAATATCTAAAAATGACAAAAACATTAATCCTACAAGATATGAATATTTTCTTCATTTTCATAATTGCACCTCTACGAAACCATTAAAAACTTTGCATATACCTCAGTTTGGATTCAACCATACATACTTAAAAGAAAAAATTGCAAAGATACATATAAATATCTCACTATTTCGAGTCATATGGCAACTCGTCATTCTCCCGATTACAAGTGACATCTTCTTATTTATCCATGGTGAACCTTTTTTCTATATTCTTCTGATATATAATCTAAAAGGTAAAAAAATCTAAATACATCTATCTATACAATCTATTTGTTTGGATAGACTCACATAAATAAAAGTTTCTTGAATCCCAAAAATCAAGAATTCATAACAGAGATGTTACTAATTCATCATAATGTCAACTATGGTTCCTGGTATTATGGATGTAAAATCTCTATATGTACCATATTTACCAGTTTGGGGTTAATCCATCAGGATATTTTGTTTATAAAATCTTATCACAAAAACCAGACTAAAACATATATCAAGATCCAATCATAGAGCAAAACCCTTCTCCACAAAAAAAATGTTGCCGGTTTTTTTGTCTTTATTTCAGTGTTGTCTCGCATGATCAGATGATGAATACCCGTTGAAATACTATTACACGAAATGACAAAGTGAACACTATATGTGATATTACTCCTCAGAAAAAAAAAACATTGGGAGATTAAGTTATGTTTCTAATAGATATTGTATACTCATTCGCAATACAATCCTAAAGAGAAGAAATGTATGGAACTTATTGTTGTGCCCTGTCCGACGTGGAATAGCCAGTAAGGACCCACGTCAGACAAAGCTCCCACATAGAACATCATAAATTGAGAATATCAGCCAATGAAATTTTAACCGACCAGACTCACATGCACCAAAAAATAGAATGGGATCAGCTCCCGTAGACAATATAGATTATAAGTAAACCTTTATATGCAATGGTCTGAGTCGGTCAACCTATCGGGCTCATACATCACTAGAGCTCACATGCTTAATTCATCTGACCTAGTTAATGACATTAATTAGTTCAGTCCAGTGGCCTTGTGTAACTTAATATAAAAGAAAAATGTATCCTAATGTATGTCAAATGAAAACATCATACAATCAGTAGGATCCTCCAATCACATTGTTGCCTTATCCCTAACATCCTAAAACTTGGGGTATTAACACGCCTATATACGAGGAATAATTACTCCTATAATCCTCAAAGTCAACTTGGCAATAAAGAGATGGTGAAACTTTTCCTATAAATATCCTCATTTATTACTTAAAAACGGTTCGACGAATGCACAATAGTATAATTACAATAACTTTGTACAAGAGAGCATTTAATGCTTTAACCTTCAGGCTCAATATACAAAAAAAATTAAGTCTAACCTTCTTCCGCTGGTCGTCAATCCTGCGTGTTTTTGTTGCTCTGACTATTTCATCTAAGTGATTGACAGTTGTTTACTCACAAAACACATATTTCTCATTCACACGTAGGAAACACACATCAACATTCATTTTGTTAGATGTTCAGGTTATGAACGTTTCTTTATTTATTTTGATATGTGTGATATGATTTTCTGATTTAGAATACTGGTCTGTTGCATACATCGGTGGTGATAAGATTCAAGCTTTCTTCTAAAGCACCATTTTGCAAAATACTCGAAGATTGTAATATAAGGTGGTGTCTATAACCTTATAAATTTCAAAATACATAAAGATTATAATGACTTGAATGCCACTAGACACGCATACCATTTTGAATCTCACAACGGCACTTCTACATGGACATCATAAACCTTGTATATATCTTAGTTTAGATTCAACTTTGTGAGATTTGTTGATATCAAATTGAATACAGTTATGAGAATCTTTTCCTTGGCATGTTTATTAACATTACAGTATTATCGAAAAAGTGTTAACATGTTTTCTTATCGTCCCAAACAAACTAATTACTTGAAATCGCCTTTTAAATTTTACTATTGTACTTAGGGGTGGGCATCGAGCCGGTTTTTCGGGTTTTCGAGTTTTCGGGTCGGGTACCCGATGTTGTGGGGTAGTAAATTTTGGTACCCAAAACCGATCCGAGAAATTTGGGTACCCGAAAAAATCGGGTACCCGCCTAGTCGGGTTTTGGGTACCCTTTTTTTTAGAAAACCTGTTGTGTTTCACAATTGCACATTTGCACTATGCTAGAAAAAAATGTGGAAAAAATTGCATATACATAAACATTACAAGGCAGAACTCAGAAACAAACCCAAAACATATTATAGAGTATGAAATATTGTTATAGTAATTCCTGAAAGAAAAAAATTCCACCTCCAAACTTAATATGATATTTCCTAGTCAAATATCTCTCACGAACAATATAGTTTTTTTCTGTTTTTTTTAGTTAACCACATTTAAATGTAAATCTAAATCTAACAAGTAACAACAGTAACAAAAATCTAACAAGACCAAGTTTTAATTGGATAGCAAAAATCTAACAAGTAACAACAGTAAAATCTAACAAGTCAGTCCACATCTCTCTCTCTCTCTCGAACAATACTGTTGGTCTGCTGCACACTTCTGCTGCAAATTTCAGATAAAAAAACCCATTGGATATTACTAAGCTCACTTTTTTCTGATCTCCCACAAACTCAAGACAAGACATAACTAGGCCTCCTCACCGCGTCTGCGTTCAAGCGCCCAAGTTCCAACAGTCCAGACTTAAAGTGAAGTAGGGTTGTTCACTTGTTTGTTTAATTGTTTTTTCTTTACGGTCAATAGTCAACAAAGGTTTAGGATGCATTTTTAAATTATAAAGTTAATTATTTTTTTGAAAAAATTTTATTAAGTAAAATTAAGGGTTTTCTTTTGCAGTTTTTTTAGAAAAGGCGGGTACCTGAACGGGTAGTCAGGTATCTATTAAAGAACCCAATCCCCGACCCGAGATTCTTATGTCACCCGATACCCGAAAATAAAATAAAATACCCAACCCGGTCGGGTAATTTCCGGTCGGGTCGGACGGGTACCCAAAAACCCGACTCCAAATGCCCATCCCTAATTGTATTTGTAATATATATTCTCATCGGTGATGTGATTATAGAAGTATTGAATGTTGATGATATTGTGGAGATTGACAAATACGACCAAAAAACAAACAGGGTGCAGTGCACCTTCAAGACTATATGTGATATCACTCCTAAGAAAGAAACATGGAAGATTAAGGTATGTTTTGAGTGGTTATGGTATACTCATTTGTAATACAATCCTAAGGAGAGGAAAAATATGGAGCTCATTCTGATAGATGTTCAGGTTTTGATAAATGCGATATGTTTTTCTACTTTAGAATAATGATCCCTTGCGTACATCCAGGGTGATTATAAGATTCAAGTTGTCATTCTGAAGTACCACATCACAAAGTACTCGAAGGTTATTATAATAAAATGTGGGTTCTATAACCTTACAAAGTTTGAAGCGCATAAAAATGACAATGACTTCAACGCTATCAGACATGCATACCACCTTATGTTTCACTGCCATACTTCTGAGAGGCCATCAGAAACCTTGTTTATATCTCAGTTTGGATTCAACCTCAATATATAAAAGAAAAAAGTGCAATGACACATCTCATCACTTCACTTTTCTAAGACATATGGTAATCCCTTATTTTTCCAATTACACATGGCAACTTCACATTTATCCATAGTTAACTATGTTATCCATATTTTTTCATATAATCTAAAAGGTAAACAATAATCTAAAAAATCTATCTATACAAATTTTTTTTTGGTAGCCTCATATTGATAAAAAAAATTCTTGAATCTAAAAAATCAAGGATTCAGGATAGATATGTTACTAATTCATATTTCATAAGAATGTCAACTATGGTTCCTAATATTATGGATGCAAAATCTTTATTTACTAGTTTTGGTGTGAATCCATTCGGATATTTTGTTCATAAAATCTAATCACAAAAAAAAAAAACCAAACTAGAAAAATATATTATGATCCAACCATAGAGCAAAAGCCAATTCTCTCAAAACAAAAATTGTAACTTCTTCATATTTATTTATGTGTTGTCTCTCATGATCACGTGAGGACCTGCTGACATCCAATTGCACGAAATGACAACCAAAGTGAACATTATCTCTGATATCAATTATGACAAAGAAATATGGAAGATTAAGATACAATGTGAGCAAGTATGATATATCCATTCGCAATATAATCCTAAAGACAAGAAAAGTATGAAACTCATGTTGTTAGATGTTCATGTAATAAACATTTCTTTATCAGTTTCGTTACATGCAAAATGCTTTTCTAATTTAGAATGTTGATCTATTGCATACATCCAGCGTGATAAGATTCAATCTTTCATTCCGAAGTACCATGTCACAAATACTCGAAGATTATAATAGATTTGTGACTTTTATAACCTTAAAAATTTCGAAATACATAAAAATGACAATGACTTTGATGCTATCAGCCATGCATACCGCCTTGAGTTTCACAATTGCACTTTTGCGAGGCCATCAGAAAACTTGCATATACCTCAATTTGGTTTCCACTTCTTGGGATTTGTTGATATCAAACCGAATATAAGTTACATGAATCTTTTAGTTTTTATATTTATTAACGTATTATCGAAAAAGTTTAACATGTTTGGTGTTTCATTGTCGTCCCAAATAAACTAATTATTTGACATCGCCTTTTAAATTTCACTAGTATATGCGAAATATATTCATGGTGTGGATGTAATTGTTGAAGTATTGAATATTGATGATATCGTGGGGATTGACAAGTACGGCCAAAAAAGAAAAGAGGGTCACAATGCACCTTTAAGGCTTCAGGTAATCTAAATGCATCGAAAGTATTAATCATTATTATTTTTTGTTTTGTTTCTTTTCCATGTGTTTGAAATATGAGAACAAAATAAATTATACTATGTGGAACAAATATGTTGACTGATACATGTAAAATATGCGTGCATTTAGGGGCTTAATCTGATATATATTTGATGCATTTGCACGCATATTTAGTATATTTTACTTAGTTTCCTTAGAAGAGCATGGTACTGCGTATTCTTATAATTTTTACAGGAAACAGAACTAGAAATAAGAGGATATCAGTTAGAAGACCAGGACAAGATTGGTGAATGCAAAGAGAAGATCGAATACGCGAAGAACACGATGAAAAATAAGCCACACGACCGGACCATGTGAATTCACACGACCGTGTGGATTGCACTCGTGTGTTTTTACACGTTCATGCGACTTGTTCGAGGGAAGAATTCAGAAACAAAACACACAGCCTGCCCGTGTTAACTCACAGATCGTGTGAACTATTTCAGCCAAAAACAGAGATGACAACCATTCACACGGCCAGACCGTGTGATTTCACATGGCCATGTGAATTGTCTGCGGCTGATTTTTGAATCCTAATCCCGTCAGAACTCTACCAGTGATCTCTCAAAGTACCTATACAAAGGGGACCAAGGCATGGACGAAAAATCAAGTCATTACATTATAAAATACATCAAAATACACTAGGATAACACAACTCTATAATCTTCTGAGAGAGGATGGCAATTCTATGAAGAACACCACAAGACCTTTCACATATACGAAAGCACAAGAGTTCGAAGGCTGGAAAGAAGGATCCATCTTGATAAGAAGGGTTCTATCTTTCTTAGTTTAGATCTCTTGTTTGTACTTAAACGATGTCAAACTATTTGATTTCAAATTTGTCTATAAATTTGTTATCAAATA
>JABTTQ020001391.1:0-50000 GCA_016081115.2 Rehmannia glutinosa
CTAGAAGATGTTATTTGTTGTATAAACCGGGCGACCACTGGGGCGGTGCACGTGGTGCCGCCGCACATGGCCCCCCGGTAGGGCCCGAAATTTTAATTATTTTTTTAGATGTATATATCTTTGGATATATTAACCAAAAGTTTAGATGGTGAATAAATGAGCGACTTGGCATAGTGGTTGTGATGATTATTATGTTACTCATGATCATGAGTTCAAATCCTAATAGTAGCAAGTACTAGTTATTTTCTTTTGCCTTTCTATCTAACTATTTGGTTTTCTTTTTTGCATTTTTATGTAACTATATTTTTTGTTTTTGCAAAAAACATAAGTGAAAGTTTTCTTTTTGCCATTTTATATAATTATTTTTTTCCCACCTATCTATCTATCTAACTTTTTTTTATCTAACTATACATTTTTGTTTTGCAAAACCAAAAACATAATTGAAGAATTGAGAGAGTCACTCGCCTTTAAGTCTTCATTCATTCCTTTATATTTTCCATTTTGTTTCTTTTGCAAAACCAAAAATAGAATTGAAGAATTTAAAATGCAAGAAGATCAATTTTTCATAGCTAATTTATTGGTTTTTTTTTGTCTTTTCTCTATGGTAAATTATATTGAACAATCTTTTTCGTAGTTTATTTTAATAAGGCTGAAATATTTAAGGTTGAGTATTGTAATTTTGTTATTCTATATCTTATTTTTTAATGTTAAATCAATGAAATTTTATTTGTACCGTTGAATTTATTATTATTTTTTTTTTATGTAAACACAAGGGCGTCATCTTTTTATTCGATCCAGGCCCTCGAAACTTAGGACCGGCTCTGGTATAAACTATAACACAAGTGGATGATCACAAATGGCCACACGCACGCGCTTATACCTGCCGGGCCAGTCAGGGCCGGGGCTGGGGCTTAGGTCTTGGGCTCGGGCTCTGGTCCACTAAAAAGTTTTGCCACTCGAAAATAGGTTTGACCAGATTCAAGTGATTTGTTAATTTGTTGGAGCCCAATGAATCGGACATTGTAGGTGTCAGATTCGTGTGACATTGGAGTTAGTAACTCCTCTGAGAGGGTCATCACGAAGAGAGCCCACTACTTGTGCATTATGCGGTAGTGGGGTGTAACACTACTTTTTGTTATATCTGCAAAGTAGTGATCATCCGAAGAGAGCCCACTAATTTTTGTTATCTCCTGCAGGTCTTTGGTTGGCTATAAATTCATTGTTGTGCATTTGATTTTATACGAGAAAAATTCATAGCATTTCGATACATCAAAAGCAATTTTTCGCATTCTACTCATGGAGTCCAAAGAACTGAGTCTTCAATATTTTCTAGTTGAAGGAGCTTACGTGTTAGTGATGCTACTACGACGTAAGACGTAAGTCGTTTCATCTTTGGAAGCAATACGGGACCGTGAGCACTAGCCGGGACGTAATTGCTTTGCGGAAAGAGATTCGTCTCGACTCGGCTTTTCGAAAGATCTACTTTTGTAATAGCTAGTTCATTTTCTTGTAATCATATGTTTTTTTTGCCATTTTGAAGGCATTCCCGATTCTGTACCATTGTAATCAACATTGAAACATAAATTAACAATATACAATTTAATTCTTCAATAATTAAATATTTAGCCCGAATATTTGGTCAAAGTCGTCCCACTTTCTCAAAACCAAATTTCCAACCGCCAATAATAACATTTTTTATCCAGTTTGACATACTGCTAATGATTGATTAGGTTCTTCTAATGCAAATGCACACATTTTATTATTGATTATAATTTATTTTTATGCTGATAATAATTTCCATGTATCTGTCACATCAGTTTTTCTAAGTTTTAGGGGCTGTTACCTAAAAATTTTAATTATTCCATTGTTAGGGCCAAATTTCTCCGAAGCTTAGAGAGCTCTAATATTTGGCATATGCATGCATTCACGTGTGCCTTAATTAATTGGGATTTGACTCTCAACACATATTCTCAACTATTTGGATAACAATATCTAATTTTGTTTGTTTTATATAGACAACATTCAATATTCTATTAGGAAAAAACACGATAGCATGGTCTATTACTTTGGACTCTCATTCTCAACCCAACACATTACGTCATTGGTTCAATTTCCGTCAGCCTCGCCTCCAAGGATTTGTATTAGAAAAAAATTATATTAGGAAGGCCATCATCCATTTTCCCAAAAGATCATAGGAATAAATGCAGAAAAATATATAACATGAGTTCTTATTGAGTAACTCTCTTATTTGTATTTTGGATTTTTAATTTCTGTCAGAAAAACTAAAACTAAAAATCATGAATTTAATTATTTAAAACTAGTGAAGAAGAAGAAAAAAACAATAGTGAAGAATGCATTTTCTTAGTGTTTTCTTTACTAAATTGTTGGCAAATTGAAAAAAAAAAATTGTTGGGAAATTGACTTTCATTCCAGTCTCTGCTATCCCAGATAGGATCCTCTATCTAAACTATGTTTTATCTCGTATTTCAAATATTTTAAATACACGCCAAGTGTTAATTAATAATGTCATCAATAGGGGTGATACTTGAAACACGAGATAATACATAATTTAGAATAGAAAATCTAGAGTACCGCTATCCAGAAGTCTAACCATTTCCAAAATATTAAATGGGTTGTTTAAATGCGTAACAAACAATTAAAAGGAGATTAATACTCCATCAGTGCAAAATATGTAGTTCACTTTTATATTTAATAGTACGTTTTTCATTCGTTTACTATTATAACTCTATATAATATGCATTTCGTAATTTATACTATTCGTTAAATAACGGCAAAATCAAGTAAATATTTTACGTATTTGTAATTTTCTAATACTTTTTTAAAATCTTTGTAAAAAGTCAAATTGGACTATATAATTGACATGAATGGTAGTAGATTGTTGGGTGAATGACCAGTTCAATCCCGCGTGGGTGCGTGTGTCTCTCCCCTAAGTTCCCCCATTGTACTCAAAGAAAAAGAAAGATTGTTGGGTGATACGACAACAATAGCCAATTAATATACAATAGCCCTTGTTGCTTGGCTGCCAACTAAACCATTTTGCCAAGTCTTCAACAGAATTTTGTTAGTTATACCATGATATCAATTTGTCATTTTATGAATTCCATGATTTGCCAAGAAAGGGAGCACTGTAATTTTATTATTCCATGTATTTTTTTTTTTTTATTAATAAAGCCATCAAGTATAATTCGGCATAACAAAATAACAAGTACGTACATAAGATAATTATATCACATATATTAAAATCTATAAAAACCATTGGAATTTTTATAATTCAAACGGAAATTCCAACACCACAATATTTTGTGGGAAGATTCCAACAATAATTCCAAGTGGAATTTCAATCGCAACAAACCATTGAAAAACCGCAATAAGAACTCCAACAATAAACAAAACCGTTGGAAGTATTATTTTTAAATGAAATCCACACCTACAACATACCGTTAGAAAATTCCAACGACAAACAAAACTATTGGAATTTCCTTTGAAATTTTAAATTTAACACCTTACAATTTTTGAGTTTGATGTCTTTTGTTTTGAAATAATGTGACAAATTAGTGTAATTTTTGTAATCTTTTTTTCTTTAACAATTTGCAAATTTTACCAATTCCATGCTTGGGTTCAAGGTGCGAGAATACCACTACAAGAAAATTACAGTTTAGCAAGGAAACTTTTCCTCACTAACATTCCCAATTTCTTCGCAAATGATATTTAGTGAGGAAAATAATTTCTCGCGTGTCTTCTTTGCTATAAGAGCGTCACTAAAGCGCATTGGCAAAGCATATGATTGAAATTCCTCGCAAAGTTTTAGCGAGGAAAAGTTTAATTTCGCGGCTAAAGGTTAGGGAGGAATTTTTTAATTTTTGCCGCTAATGTTAACCACAAATTTATTAATTTCCTCGCTAAAATTGATATGTAAACATTAACCGCGAATTTGTTAATTTCCTCGCTAAAATGGATATCTTTTATTTATATGCCGTGCATACATTTATTTAAGTTTTTAGGTTGTTTTATTTTCATCTCATTCACTATTAATCAATAATAACAGATATTAACAACAAAATAATCACAATGGTCATTCAAAAGAAATTAAACAAAGAAAGTAGAGTTTGAGTATTTATGTTCAAGTGTTGATTGTACAATCAACCACTACAAGTTTTTTTCATTTTTGAAGGAACTACTATAAATTCAATTCGATGAAATATGTTCTAACATTGCATCAAAAGCAAAAGATAAAATTCTCTAAAAAAGCAAAAGATAAAGTCAGCATTCCTTGAAGAAACATCCTCTTCAATCTAGTTATCACCAATCTGAAAGGAAATACATAAACAACAACTCATCAGATTACCAAGAAAAAGAAAATGAACTTAGAAATGCAATGAAGTGAAGAATTAAGACAAAAGACACAAGTAGGCAAATTATAAAAATTAGACAAGATTCTGTGCATATAACACAAAATGACACTCAATATATCTTGAAAAATGTTAATACAATGTCACACCTATATGCAAATAGCATCAAGCATAAACTCCAAAATTCAATCATTGTCATCATAAAGCCCTTTGCATATGGTTTGAGTATTTTGTTCACTGAAAAGAACAATCTTATATCGGAATAACATAAAGTTTGGATCATGAACAATTACAATTAAGAGAAAATTTTGGTATGCAAAAGAATTTCATAATACCTGCAACTTCTTCAAATTTTCACTTGGCTTGGTCTTTGCCATATATACTAACTTTTAGGAGTGAAAAGTTGAAAGGATCTGTTAACTGGAATTGGTCCTATGAGCCGGTTATTCGAAACATCATTGTGTATATTAAACATGGAAATGTCTATTACCACATCAAAAGATAGAAAGAATAATAAAAGCGTCCTAATAAGAAACAACACAATTATTCAAGATTGAAAATTTAAAACAAAATGGTTATATTTCAAGCTCAAAAAAATTTCTCCATTCATATATGAAGGTAAGCATAAAGAAGCTATATTTGCCTTGAGAAGCTTTTCAACACCCCCAATTTCATTGCACGATTAAACCCCAATAGTTAATATCAATCAGTTTGACTACTATAACAACTCTTTTTTTTTTTTGAGTGGAACTACTATAACAACTCTACTTTTGAGTGAAATGCGAAAATTTGCTAAATTACAAAAAAAGGATAAGTATATTGTAGAAAGTTGAAACGTGAAATCTATGAATCACTCGCCTGCACTTGACGAATTTCACACTCCATATTTTAGGAATATTACTATCTTTTGTATTATTATTCCCAAAACCATCTCACCAAAAATCAAATTTTCCAACTCCACTCCCAAATCCAAGACTCTACAATGCAATTCTAGCTCCCAGGCCTGGAATGTAACCAGAAAATGACCATAAAAGCTTCACTTCAAACATGCACGACTATGATGTTTGCAACTACGGAATTTACTGTGCACCACCGAATTTAAATCATGCAACAATTTCAGGCTCATTACCTCTATCATTTTCCATCTTAATTCGAACCATTTAAAGCAATCTACCATACAGTTTTCGTTATCGCCACCTTATACAAACATAATTACAAAATCTTCCAAAAAAAAAATGGAAATAAAAACACAAAAATAATCTATAGAGTCACCAACATTTCTCAGCACTAAGATGCAAGCCAGTGGTACCTTATTATAACCACTCATTGTAATGTCAGCACCTCGGATGATGAAATATTTTGAAGTATTGATAAGTCCTGTGAAGCAGCAAGTAGCAGAGGGCTATCCCCTGAAGCCAAGCAGCAACGTAAACCAAGATTAATTAAAATTGACATTAAATTGGCCAAATAGATTAATCAAAATAACAATAATGAAAAATCCAAAAGAAGAAGGAGAAGATGAAAGATACCCCTATCAAGCTTGATATTGATATCAATGTTCACTTTCTCAATCAAAAACCTGCATATCCATTCCATTTTCAGCCACAAAATGCAAACATGTCAACCCTTCACAGTCTCGAACAAAATCACACTTCCTAAGGAAAACCTGGTCATCTTTAGTTTCAATTTTTAACTATGCGATCATCAAAAACAAGTTTCAAATCAATTGAAATCATGTAATTATGAGCTATGGTCAAATGAAATGTGTGCAATTCGTGAATTACCTTGATCGAAACAAACTAATTGGCTAAAGGAGGAATATCAAGTTCAATTTGGGTAACCCTTATTCCAGCGCCGCCCGTCGCTTGATTCCGGCGAGTGTAAAGGTAGAGATAATTCATGCCGCTCAACCACAACGCCACCTTGTTGCAAGGAAGTTGATATGAGAACAATAATTTCAATTCGGATAGGGTTGTTGAGAATTTGGGATTTGAGAGTGAAACTAGAATTCGACGGGAGAGATGTAAGAATTTTTTCGCGCAGAGACAAATATTTTGCGCTAAAATCTTCCCACGAAATGTTTAAGTTTTTGGCCGGGTAAGAGTTTTTAGAGACAAATTGATACCAATAATTCGTTGCCAAATTTTTTTCTTTATTTATTTGAAAAAACGGAGAAATTTAGCGATAAATTTGTTAAGTTCGTCTCAAAGTTTAGCCTATAAATTGATATTTTAGTTGCAAACAGCGATTTGGTGTCAAACTTTAAATTTGCTGCAATATTTTCCTCACTGTTTTCCATATTTCTTGTAGTGTACGTCTTTTCTCAAATATTAAATCCTTTTTTTTTTCACAATAAAAGGTTACCTATTTTTATAATGTGAATTCAATCACTCACTCTAAGAAAAATTAAGATTAACAACACTGAAAACACAATGATTATTTGTCCACTGTATCCACCATGTGAACATTTTGCCCTTCTCGTCTTCATTTGGCAACAACCTTGATGGAAAAGGTTTCTGATCCAATATGGCCATAGAATCTAGTGGATTAGTCAACACAGATGAATTGTTAAGGCCTCTTTCGCCTTTTCTTGATGCAAAAGACACTACAAGAAAAATGCTCAACAACACCACCCAAAATACAATGAATTTTAGCTAAATTATTGTCCTTATAAGTATTCACAACTGATTTTCGTTAAACCGTTGTCAATGAGCGGATTTTTTTGTTAACGACAATAGCTCACTCGAGCCTAAGACAATACTTTCTTGAAGTGTTGTCTATTAGCGGTATTTTTATTTTTTACAACAGGTTTCTCGGGTATTCGACAATGTTTTTGTAATCCGTTGTCGATTAGCGCTGATTGTTTTTCAAAAAATAACATTTATTCATCCTTTTCACAATCAACGGTTGGTTACACCGTTGTAATTAGCATCAATTTTTTTCTTAAAGACAATAATTTTAGCAACGATTATAAACCTGAGTCCGACATTTATCATGTCCTCATATATTTTAATGGTACTAGTAAGAAACACGCAAGGCCGCACGTGATCCACCTGACTTTACTAAAATAATTTTATTGATTAATATTAAAATATTAAAAAGTAAAATAAATATTAATTAAATTTAAATATTACACAGTATTTAATATATATTTTGCTTTACTTTAATTATAGATCGATATGAATTGTTAAATAATCATTTTAAAGAACTCAATCCCACAAAAAATTTACAATTAGTATAACAACGAAATAAGTTTTATAATAGCTTACAATCACATTCATCTGTCTTTTATTTCATTGTTATGGCTAGAAAAGTCTTCTCTCTTACATGATTTTCGAATTCTTTTAGCATTGGATGCATTTTACATAATCAGATAAATAATCTAGCTTATAAATCATAAGCTAATGATAGTAAATCACATGCAAGTTATCACATTAATAAAAAATATTATACCAAAATCCATCATAATATCATCATTTTATTTGTTATTGTTATTCAATTAAAATAAAATAAAATAAAATAAAGGTTAGTCAAATTATTATACTTCATGTGCTTACTTTTTTATTATATCTCAGTTCTTCGATTAAAGAAATGTAAAAAAAAATTACAATATAATATATATGTAAAAAATCATATATTATTTTAATTCTAGTAACAAAGTCAATATTTTATCATTAACACTTAAACTTAAAGTTTGTAGTCCTCTTATTTCCAGTGTCTTAAAAATCCATTATTTTCATGGAGAGTCGGTATTATATAAAACTATGAAAAAGTGATAAGTCGAAATCGAGTTTTGAAACTCTATTCAATTGCAGACAAAATATCTTTATTTAATAAATAATAAAACCAAAGACATTCTTATGAAAGAAAAAATAAGTTAACAATTTTCACGTGTCAATCTTCAATAATTAAATATAATACTAATTAACTTTTATGTTTGAATTTCTTTTTGCATTCACTTATGTTTTTAAAAGTTATACATAATAAACTAAAAACTAATATAATTTTTTAAATTTCATAAAACTTTAGAAAGATACGTTATACTATTAGAGTTTGTACTTGTAATTGAATATGGCTATTTTGGTTATATTAATATTTACATAGTTGTAAATTATGTGAGTCGTATAGTTATGAAAATTGCAATTATTCTTAATATCTTGAAACTAATCTATATTTTTTTGAAGAGGTCAGTAAATTTAAAATTGATATCATTTAATCTCGTTTACAAAATCATATTACTTGTTTTAAAATATAATTATCAATCCATTTTTAGTGCCTTATTGAGAAAATGATATATAGTTATTTAAAATTTTGATTGAATTTTTGATCCAATAAAAAATATAGTTGCCAAAACTTTAGATATCAAGTGTTAACCCCCTCCCCCAACTATTCTCTTACGCCTCCTCATGCCGGAATAATCCATATTACTTGGCACTAAACATAGTCATTTCACTACAATTTATTATTATATATATTTAACACAATAAATTTGATACATAAATATTATTTTAAATATTTTGATTATTATATTGGTACCCAAATTAACATGTAATTTAAGAAAAATTAATCTTTGACATAAATATCAAACTATTTCATATTAAATAAGTTTAATTTATTTATTTATTTATTTACAAAATTTCATATACATACAAAGTGACTTTCCATTTCGATTCTTGTTTTCAAGTTTTTCATAATATTTAATTTTGTAAAAAAAAAAAGAATAATTTGTACCCAATTTTATAATAATTGTCTTTGTGCTTGAATATTTATAAGTCATAAAGGTGTGCTTTTAAAATGAACCAAAATTGTATCGAAAATATCAAATTATACGTATTATATGGAAGTTATTTATTTTTTCTTTAGAATTCCCAGCTATGACCCACATATATTTTATTTTAACTATTTACTTTTATTCTCTCAAATCTTTATAATATGTTTCATTTGGTTTAATCCTAAACTATATATATATATATATATATATATATATGTGTGTGTGTGTGTGTGTGTGTGTGATTAACCCCAAAATTATTTAGATCAATCTCAACTCATTAATGTCAAGTATAACCATTTAGTTTTGAATATTTTTATTCTTAGTTTTCACTCTTATTTGTTGTAATTATTTAATCTACTTAGTTTTTATGAATGTTATGTTAGTATTTAAACCAATATATAATTTGTAATATATAATTACTTTCTCATTAGTCAAATTATTACATATTAAATGAGTTTATTTTTTTTCTTTTGCATAACAGATATGATCTTTTACACTAATCCAATTTTAGCTCATGTTTCACTATTTCACACCATTTTATTAAAAATTTAACTATTTTGGTATAAGTTTTTATTATAAGTATGTATCATATTGATATTTTAAACTTATAATTTTTAAGGGTGTTTTTAAATGACATTCAAGTTTTATCACAAATTTCAATTTAATACATATGGATTTTTTTAAGTTTGTCTTCTTTTTTTTTTTATAAATTTATATATACAACTTTTAACACTTTGTTGCACATGTTCTTTAAATTTATAGGATATAAAATAATCGAAAGATTGAAATCATAATATGTTAAAAAATAATAAATTAGAAACTAAAACTTATATTGTTATATATAGAAAATTAAGTAAAAGTCATATTAACACATATAGTTAAAATTTAAAAGGTAACGTTTTTGTCGCGACAAACTTGTTTTGGTTCTTGTTTGCTTTTTTTTCATGTTAATCTTATTCCTTTTATTTTGTACTTTTTCTTTTACTTATATGTCTAATTAAAATAAAATATACATGAAATTACAATAAAAATAAAATATGAAACTCTCTTGTTTTCAATATTATTTCATTAACAACCACCAATAAATTAACTTTTAAATTGCATATTACTAATCGAGGAGAATTTTTGACCATAAAGGAATTATCTATTTTATCTACTTTTTATTTAGCATCAAAACCAACTAAAATATTTTCTATTTTATTTTTTCTTATCGTGTATATTGTAATTCGATATTTTTCTTATAAATTATAATAGACATATTTAATTATTGAGAAAATTTAAAAGAATATAAGAAATATACAATTTTGCATCATAATAAAAGTTAAATAGTTAAAATTTTCTTCTATAACGACTTGTATAATATGTTTAGAACATATAGTTTAAGATTTTGAAACCTAGCTAGTCCAAATTTGAAATTTATATTTTTGTAAGAAATTTAAAAGTATTCTTAGTGTTATGATTAAAAATACATTTTCAGATTTTGAAATCTTTTTGGCTATAATGAACATCTCTCATATAATTAAACAAAAAAGATTAAATAAATAACAAAACTATAGAAAAACATAAATTCTTAATTTTTACATAGTGTTGAACTTTATAATGTCAAAATTTTCTCATGTGAACTCCTTATATATGCTTATGACATACGGTTAGAAAGCTCTCAAATTTATTTTAATATGAAACTAATATTATTTGAAAGTTCAAAGTATTTTAAGAGTTATAGTTGAAAGAATAAATACTTTTAAAATGTAGAATATAAAAGGTCACATTGTCTTATAATTGAAGAAATAGAAGCTAAATATAAATATTTAAATTACTTAGTTGTCCTAAAATTTTACTATGTCTAAAAGATATATTTGTCCAATCAAAAATTGCAAGAAACATTCACACTTTTAAGATAGTATAGATATAGATAGATATAGATAGATAACTAGCACATTTTGTTAGTTTATCAATTTTATTTTAGCAACTTTAGCATAATTAAAGAAAGTGTTGGGAGTTGTAATTTTTTTATCAAATTTTAATTTTATTTTCATTTGAAAAAAATCAAATATAACTAGCAACTTTATAGGTTAAACCTTTTGGTTTAGAAATATAACTAGCAACTTTAAAGTTAGGATTTTTAGTTTAGCAACTTAAACATAAATAAAAATATAACTAGCAACTTTAAGGTTGAGCCTTTTAATTTAGCAACTTAATCAAAGCAACTTAAACACAATCTAAAAATTGTAAAGGACTTCTAAAAAAACAAAATAAAAATTGTAAAAATAGAGAACAAGAGACGGGGTGAGAACGAGAAGAGAACAGTAGTTTGGTCCAAAGCTCCACCCCACCGCACGCCTCCACGCCGCGCTCGCTCCACCGTCCACCGCGCAGAATAAGAGCTCAGCCGCTACATCATCTCGGAGTTGCCCCAAATCTTTTAAAACTCTAATTTCTGAAAGGTGATTTTCATGCCCAATTTTTTTTTCCCAATATCAGCGCCCTAATTTGACGTTGGTGGTGTATAGAAGCTTTTTTTTTTTTTTGCAGTTTTAGTGTATAGTTCTTCTCTATGTGTGTTTGTGTGTGTGTGTGTGTTTAGTTACTTCTTGTTCTGTTGTTGAGCTGTTGAAGTTCGAAGAGGCTTTGTGTTTACTAGTTTGTAATTTTATTGCTCTTAGTTTGCTTTTAATTGGAATGGAATAAATATGCAAATAAGTGATGACTAGCTCAGTGGAATTTTTCGGTGAAATTTTGTTGTACTGTTTGTAAATGGTTTCTTTAAAGATAAAGCAGATTTCTGTACTGAGGCTAATGCCCTCTTTTATGATAATCAATCCATGTTCTTTTTTATAACATTCCTAGTCCATGTGAGCACATGATATGCATATAAGACAGAAGTGCAATCTAAGCACCTCACAAGACCTGCATGTTTTTAACTTCCATTTTGTTCATGTATAGAAAATGCATTTTAGAAAATATAGAGATTGCGTAACAAGAGTGAGAAGGTGACATGATATATTTTCTTGTAAATGGGATGTGAGAATCAATAATTGACCACTGTATAGCTCATGGTGCTGAAGTTTGTAGTCAGCCTTAATATTTGTATTTCAACTTTTATAAATTTAACTTGCTACTCATGTCATTTAAAATTATTTCAAACATAGGCTCCTCTTCAATTCGATGTATTCCCAATGCGATTATTTTGTGATGTGGTACATGAGGCGATTGTATAAGATTCAATCGAAAAAATGACTTCATTGCGATCAATGGTAAAATTATATTAAAATTTGGCGTTTTTATTTTTTTTTTGCAAATGTTTAATAATTGGAGCCAATTATATAACATATGTTTTCTCACTATTCTCAAATGTTGAGTATTCTCAAGTTCAAATTGAAAGTGCGATCGGAGTGGGCGAATCGTCCAAGACCATATACATGGGTGAATAGGTATTTTGTTCATAATTATATGCAAATTTTCATAGTTATAAAGATTTGTTGGGAAATTTATTTGATAGATTTTGATGAATGCCATGTAAAACTTAAACTAGAAAGTGACACCCCATTTTCCTTGTAATTTTCATTGTAATAGATAAAAATTTGAAAAAGTGAGTCAAGTCAGTTATGCCTGGAAATACAAGAAGTCAATCAAGACTAAAGTGAAGACTCCACTATGGAGCAGTGAGTATGGCCAAGAAGGAGGATCAAGAACTTGATGAAGATGTATCGGTGAGGAACAATTTGTATGAAGTGTCGATCTAAGTCATCTCAAGAAGCCAAGTCACAAGTTGAAAGTGACGGTTGAGTCTTCAAATGATTGAAGCAGACTCAAGTCACCTGGGAAAATAGCGTGACCAAGAGAAGTCAATGAAAGAAATCCGTTGCTGTACGTAAGTCAAGAACATTACTTAAATAAGTAATACTTCCATCTTTGCCAGGTCTTAAAGTGCTCGCCCTAAGCGTGCAAAAGGAATGAACTAATGGGAAGATCGCACCTCGTGTCGAACCACGAAAAGTGAACATTCATTTAATACGAGAAAAGTCTACATCTCAAGATTGAAGACCAAGAAAAGACAAGCCAACGACCACAAGTGTCTTTTGAAAATCACCTATCTCTTCAAAGGCGATTTTTTGAAAGTTCACTATAAAAGGCCGAGGAAACTCATTGAGAAAAGGTTACCCGAACCACGACAAGCAATCAATATTCAAATCAGAACTCGCAAATATTCTCAAAAATATTCAAGCAAATCCTCAAGCCTCGAAACTCGAAGGAAATCAATCCAACACAAAGTCATGAAGGAGAGACTACCTCAAACTATTGAAGAGGAAACTTTTGAAGAATCAAAAAGGGTCTAGTTTCCAATGAGGATTGTAGGAAGGTTCAAGGTCGAACTAGTCTCAAGTTATTGGAGGGTTTAGTGATCAAATCCAAAAAGCTTGAGAAAGTGAGTCAAGTAGCAAGCGCAGTTGTCTGTGAAGAAGATGAGTCGGAAGAGAAGCCAACCGTTGTGTGACCAATGCATCTCTAGACTTGTCTCTAGAATGATAACCACTTTGTGAACTCGATCATTACTTAGTGAATTCCTCCGGAGTTGGACAAGAGAGGATTAGAAGAATTACCCCATCTTCGAACCTCCATAAAAATTATTTGTGTCATTTACATTTCAACACTTTTATTTTCGCATACTTACTTATATTTTTGATAATTTGCTATCCAACCGATTAAAAACTAAGTGCTAAAATCAAGTGTTAAAACAAGTTTAAATCAAATTCAAGGGTGTTAAGTCTTCCAATTGAAAAACTCAACACAACCAAGTTAAGGTTTAGGCTAAACAATTGAGTTATTCTATCAACAAACTCCATCGAGTCGTTGAGTGGCTAACTCGTTGATTAACTAACTTAGTTGTCCCTCAAGGACTTAGTTGTGTGTTAACTCGTAATATTTTAAAAGGACTAAAATCGAAAAGTTGGTAAGGTTTATTCAACCCCTCCTTCTAAACCTTACTTACACCCCTTGGGACCTACAAGATTGCACATTATGTAATTGAGTGAATCGATTTTAATGTAAATTGATGTATAACTTCTTATTTGCAGGCATGAACTTCAATTATGTGAACATAATATTGGAGTGCTTTAGAGCTGCCCTCAATGAAAGAATTAGTGTAGCTTTGAGAACATTTGTTACACTTTTTGTTAAACACTTGTTAGATGTTTTGCTAAACACTTGTTAGATACGTTTCGATATTGTTTTGTTAAACATTTTGGACATGTACTAGATACAATCACTTGAATGTCATGTTTTATTTTAATTAGTTATATGTTATTTTCTTGTATTGTGTTTTATTTTTGCATATATGAATCAAAATTTATATTACCACAAGTGAAAAAATAATAGGACCAAATAGAAAATGCATTAGCCGTGGACCAAAATTACAACGGTTTTCATGGCTTGTTAAGTTGTTATAATACTTCAAAACCACAACGGATTTGATCCGTTGTTGAAACAGATTACAAAGTACAATGGTTTTAAAACCTTGTAGAACTATTCGATACTTCAAAATCACAACGGATATTAACCATTTTGGAAATCCGTTGTTGTATTTCATAATTCAAAAATAGTTCCCAACCGTTGTCTTTTAGCATCTAAAGACAATGGATTCTAACTATTGTCTTATTATTAACAATGATTAAAATCGTTGTCATTGAGCGGCTTTGTTTACAACACCATCTTCGACTACGGCTATTTATTGTAATACACAATGATTATATTCATTGTGTATTAGCGAAATTCTTGTAGTGGAGAGAATAAACCTTTGCAAGGGATGGTAAGAGAGAAGCCAAAGAATAGCCGACTCTAATGTGCATAAGATTCATGCAACCCAATCAAAAACTTCATCACTACATCAAAATATTGTGTGTCAACCATAGCGGAAGAGATGTTACAAGTGCACAAAACCACGGGAACATTTAGGCACACGCCTAAAACTAATATGTTAATCGCATAAACTCTTGAATTGATTGTAATACGCACCGATTGAAGAATGACCTTGATAGATTGAACTTAAAGGTTTTCCAAGGTGAAAAATTCTAGGACCATCACCTCTTGCATACCTAACCTTTAGCTCTTCCCTGACTTCTTGGAAATGGAATTCAAAATCGATGACAAAAACCAAGTTGTGTGCCTTTTGCCAACAAGAATAAAGAACAGGATGATGAAGAGGAGGAGGCATAGACAATATTGAACCATCAACGAAACCACTTTTGCTTTTAACATCGATGATTGATACCATTAACACTCGCTTCTACTCCAAGATATATAATTGTCCCCATTGAATGACTCGTACACAATCATATCCCTTAGATTATCACTCGGATGAAGGAACCCGAGAAAAAGAGTTGCAGATCGATGTGAAGTTCTTGAAACAAAATTTTCAAGCGATACCATGTAAAATATAAAGATTTGATGATGAACAAGCTAAGAACTCATATTGAAGATCTAACTAGATGAAAATAAGCAAGAGAATTAATTGAATGAATCGAATGTGATGTACAACACTTATTTATACAAGAGGTAATTGAATTATAACCATTGATCAAATGAACCAACTCTCATCTAGTGAATATATTTTGTTTCCGAAAGAATCCATTGTAAAGTTGACATAGTTTTGTTATCTTTTAACATGTATAACAATAGTTTTTCTATGAAATTCGTTGTCTATTAGCCGATTGTTGGGGTCATAGATAATGGTAATTCCATAATCAACAACGAATTTTTATATTGTTTTCTATTATCGTAATTTTGCCTATTAGACAACGATTCTTACAATAATTTCTTGAATCGTTGTATATATCAAAAAAATAAATGCATTGATCGATAACAATTTTTACTACGGTGTATATGTTGAAAGATGATTGTAAAAGAGAAAATATAAAACCGAAATATAATGTTTGCATATCATTTGAAGGTCACAGAGCTACAAAGATATATACACCAAGTTGTTGCTTCTAGAAACCTCAACTAACCAACTAACTTCTCAACAAACTCCTAACTAACTTAATCGTACATCTAATACCTTAATGTAACAAAGATCTTCAATACACCCCCTTCAAACCAAGCCAGTGGGAGTACTAAGAGAAAACTTGCGACAAAGAAATTTAAAACGGTTTACTGAGACAAATGTTTAGTTAGGATATCAGCAATTTGATCTTCTCGACGGGACAAACCGAACTTCAACTTCCTTGTTGTGGACTTTCTCACGAATATAGTGAACATCTACTTCGATATGCTTAGTACGAGCATGAAACACCGGGTTAGAGGCCAAGGAGATAGCACTCGACATTGTCACACCGAGAAGAATAGAGGATCAACAAGAGACAGAGACCAAGCTCGAGAGAAAAGAGACTTAATCCAAACAAGATCCGTAGTAGTAAGCGGTGGCTAAGGCACGGTACTCGGATTCCGTCATCGCGGGCAACCACATCTTGCTTCTTGGAACTCCAAGTGATGAGATTTGGACCAAGGTAGACACAAAAACCTCCGTGGAACGACGATCATCAAGAGAGCTAGCCCAATCAAAGATCCGCGAAACCATGAAGTTGCATCTTGGTAAAAGGTCAAACAGAAGGCCTTGAGAAAGGGACCCTTTAATGTTACGAAGAACCCTTTTGCAGGCACCCCAATGTTGGATAGTAGGAGCATGCAAAAACCGACTTAACTTGTTCACGATAAAGGATAGATCAGGCCGGGTCAAAGTGAGATATTGAAGGGCACCTATAGTGCTCTGAGAGAGAAAGAGAGAGGAAAAGGATCACTATCGCAAGAGAGAGCTTCTGAGCCGCATTGTAAGGGTCATCACAGGGCTTGGAATCCAAAGATATTAGTTTTCTTCAGGATATCAGTGGCATACTTAGTTTGGTTAAGCAAAATATAAAGAGGCAACTTATGAGTTTCAATTCCCGAGAAAATAATGAACTTCCCCAAATGTTTCAGTGCAAAAGTTTTGTTCAGCTGCTGAATAATGGAAAGCACAGAACTATGATCATCCCCTGTGAGAAGTATATCATCAACATAAACAAGAACCAAAACAAGATGAGGCCCAGTCTTTAGAAAAATAAGGAAGGATCTCGACATAGAACTTTTGAATCCGATGGACATGAGAAAGGTTTTTAGCTTGTCATTCCAAGCCTTTGGAGCTTGTTTCAACCCATAGAGAGCCTTAGTTAACTTGCGGACATCATGGGGCCTCAAAGAATCAACAAAACCAACAGGCTGAGACATATACACTGTTTCATTAATATCTCCATTAAGAAACGCATTGTTTATATCCACCTGTTCAATTTTCCAACCCCTGGCAGCAGCTAATGAAAACATAAGCCTGATGGTGATAGGTTTGACAACCGGGCTAAATGTTTCAAAGTAATCAATACCAGGCAATTGTTGAAAACCTTTAGCAACTAAACGAGCCTTTAACCTATCAACTGTACCATCTGAGTGATATTTAACTCTGAAAACCCATTTATGATCAACAATCTGCATATGAGGAGAAGGAGGAACTAAGTCCCAAGTGTGATTAGAGATTAAGGCATTGAACTCAGCTTGCATAGCACTTTTCCACTGGGATCGAGAGAGCCTCACTAATTGATTTTGGTTTAAACAGATGATGTGAGAGCAAGCGGTGAAGATTTTAGGTTTATGGATACCGCTCTAGCTCTACAGTGATCATGGGATGAATAGGAGCAGGAGATGGGGAGGGAATGGGCAAAGGAGTGAGAGGTGGAGAATGAGGTGCTGGAACAGGAGAAGGGATGATAGAAAGACTTGGAGCGAGAAGAGGGAACATAAATGGTTTGTTGTGCTAAGAACTCGGGGGAATAGGTGTGGAAGAGAGACACGGGATATGGAGACCGAGAGGAGGGAAACAACGAGGTTAGGGAAACTCAAGTTCATTAAAATTGACAGTTCTACATATATAGATGCGGCCGGATGGATGTAGACATTTGTAACCTTTGTGTAGAGAACTATAGCTAAGGAAAACACATTTAGATGATCTAAATTGAAGTTTGGAATGAGCATAAGGCCTTAGAAAAGGAAAACAAGAACAACCAAAAGCTTTAAGGAAAGAATAATCGGGAGTATATTTGAAAAGATCTTGAAAAGGAGATAGATTTTGTAGAACAGAGTAGGTAAATTGTTAATGAGAAAAGCGCACATTCAAAAGCATCCCACCAATACTTATAAGGAAGATGTGCACCAAAGAAGGAGTGTGAGGCCCATATCGGTGATGTGTTGATGTTTTCTCTCGGGAGACCATTTTGTTGGTGTGTATATGGACAAGGGTGACGTATTTGAACACCTAAGGAGTGAAGAAAAGTGGCAATAGGTCTATATTCACCCCCAAAGTCAGATTGAAAGGCTTTTATTTTAGTATGAAATTGTCTCTCAGCAAGAAGAAGAAAATGTTTTAAACATGAAAGGGCATCACTTTTGCTGTGCATAGGATAGATCCATGTGTATCTAGTGAAAGCATCTACAAAATGAATATAATATCCAAGCCATGAGTAGATGGTGTGGAAGCTGTGCCCCATACATCGAAAAATTAAATCAAAAGGAGCTAGATCATGAGGGACAGTTGATGGAAATGAAAAACTATGTAATTTGCCAATATTACAATCATCACAAAAGGAATTATGTCTTATAGAGAATGGCTTATTCAGAATTTTTAGTACAGCAGAAACAACAGCAGGACATGCATGTCCTAACCTTTTGTGCCACAAAAACTGATCACTAGAAGACTCAGTATTGGAAACAAAAGAGCATGGAGAATTACTGAAGGATGAAGAAGACTTCAGTTTCTGAGGAAGAAGTTGGTTGAGATCCATGTGATAAAGACCTCCTTTAAGAGTTCCTCTCAGCAGGATTTGATGTGTGTTTTTGTCCTTGACAAAACAAGAAGATTTGTGAAATTTAACATACACATTATTGTCATTGGTAAATTGAGAAATGCTCAAAGAAATTTTTGTGATTTTAGGAACATAGAGGATATTGTGTAATAGAAAAGGCTTATGAATTGTGGGAGATGGAATGAAAGAGGAACCAATAGAGGAAATAGGAAGGGATGAACCATTACCAACAGTTAACTTCTCGTGAGCAGTGTAGGGTGAATGAAGGCCGAGGTTGCCAAAACCGAAGTCACATGTGTTGAGGCTCCACTATCAACAAACCAGTTGCCATCATTCAAAGGTGCAGCAGGGGAATAATGCGGGTAGGAAGAAGGAGGACTTCCTAGAATAGAAGGAGAGCCTCCATGAGATCCATCCATACCATAAGAAGCACGAAGATATACTTGAGCAAGAAGGAGACATAGGAGACATAAAGGCGAGGCAGAGCACCATGAGAAGTGGAACCAGAAAAATGTGGAGCAGGAAAAGCAGCAAGATGAGCCTGTGCAGAGTTGAAATTTAAGCCTTGGAACGTGGAATCAAATCTTTTGAAACACTTCGAGGCTATGTGATTTGCTTTACCACAGATTTGACAAACCACGCGATTTCTACCAAACCGACCTCTACCTCGTCCTCTAGAAAACCACCTCGAGGAGGAAAACCTTCAGAGCTCTTTTAGGCAATCCATTGAACATTACATTTGCGAAAAGAGATTGAAATGGAATATCAATAGAAGGAGTAACACTTTGAGATGATCTTTGAATACGCATCTCATGAGTCTCAGTAGCGCATATTGAGCATCTTGTAAAGAAATATCACCAGATCGAGAAAGAAAAACCACCTCGAGGAGGAAAACCTTCAGGAGCTCTCTTAGGCAATCCATTGAACATTACATTTGCAGAAGGAGATTGAAATGGAATATCAATAGAAGGAGTAACACTTTGAGATGACTGCTGAATACGCATCTCATGAGTCTGTAGCGCATATTGAGCATCTTGTAAAGAAATATCACGGATCGAGAACTAAGATTAACAATAATGACCTCATACTCACTACCACATCCACCAATATGTATGAAATCGGATCCTCATCGATATAATTTTTCCAAAGAAGATGAAGATTGTCAACAATACTACGCATTTTTATGAAATATTCTTCAATAAAATCACCTTTCTTCGTGTTGAGTAGTAAATTTCGAAGAAGATGCATAACACGAGCCTTGGTCGAGTATGAAAGAGAGATTCCAAAACTGACCATAGCTCAGCAGAAGAAGTGCACCTGGAGACATGACCTAACATCGACTCAGAAATCGTAGAGAGTAGCCAACTGAAAAGAAACTGATCACGTCTGTGCCAATTTTGAGATTGAATGTCCATCGGAGAATCAGTAGCACCATCGGAAGAACTCGGAGAAGGTTGAGAAGGAGCGGAACCAAGAAGAACACCATCAAAAGCATGAGCTCTGACATTTGACAGAATTCGCGTACGCCAGAAAAAATAGTTGGAGCGATCTAGACGAATCGAGATAGGCGCAAAGGTAGGAAGAACCAGAGGAGAGACGGTCGTCGAGCCGACGCAGAGCCATCGGAGCAATCACCGGAGAAGATGACCGGAGAAAGAGGGAGCAGCGAAGAAGGAGTGAGACCAAGAGGACTCAGGATACCATGTTGAAAGATGATTGTAAAAGAGAAAAATATAAAACTGAAATATAATGTTTGCATATTAATTTGAAGATCACAGAGCTACAGTATATATACACCAAGTTGCTGCTTCTAGAAACCTCAACTAACCAACTAACTTCTCAACAAACTCCTAACTAACTTAACTGTGCATCTAATAGCTTAATGTAACAGTATCTTCAATAGTATACAACTTTTGTCTAATAGCCAAAAAAAAACTCTAATATACAACAATTATAAGTTTAGTTATTTAAATAATTTGCATATAAAGAAAACATGTTTTCCTAACTTATCAAAATTTTGATTTGTCACCAGCTTCTGATCACAAATCACCCTTGTACTCGCTTGAGGGCCTCAAGCTAATTTATTTTTGGTTTGGAGTTGATCTTCTAATTTCTCTTCGCTGCATATTTCTTTCATTTCTGCCTGCGCGAGCTTTTCTTCTACTGGACGTCCTTTGGTCTGAAGTTATCTCGATTTCCGGCTGTTTTCCTTGAGGCCACTCGACCAGTCATTAATTGCAGGTAATTCGCGTATCCCTGTTTTCACCCCCACTCCTCGTTGTTATTAGCTGCGGAGGATGAGCAAAGGTTTTGAACCTGGGACAGAAAAATTGAACGCCCGCCATGTGTTCGACAAATTTCCTGAACAAAAAAATGTTGTAGTAGAATATCGTTTCACGCTTGAGATTCTTATGCTATTAATACCTGATGATTAATGAAATATGTTGATGTTGTAGGCTGTTCTTTTGAAGTGCTTTTATTTGAGTAATTGTGAAGTCCCACCAATTGACAAAATGTCGTTCCATCAAATTATTAGTACTATAAATGAAATAGTTCGGCTCCTTTTATCTTATTGTGTCTTTCTCAATATTGAATAAAGAAAACTAAATGGAGCTTTGCAAATAGTTTCCTTAATTTTATATCATACACTTAAGAGTCATTATTTTTTAACTCAGTAGGATTAAGAAACTTGTGTACTGTCAATGGTCAATGAGTAAAGTGAACTAAAACAAGAACATGTTTACAGTTGCAAATACAGTGGGCATATATATATATATATATACGAGGCAGTCTCACCTCAAGGCATATGCATTCCCTATCCTCTAAAAACATAAAACTAAAAAGAAACAAAAATTAAGAAACAGAAAACGAAATAGATTCCTAATTACTTACTAGTGACTACTTGATTTGAACCCAAATGCCTTGGCTAGGAACTTCTCTGTAAACTACAAATAGAATATAATATCCAGGAGGAGCAACAATATTTGAACCTGGTGTCACAACCCGGACTTGATAATTTGTTCTTCCGAGAGACTTCACAATAGAACTACTATCATTCCCATTGTTAAGAACCAATACTCTTTGATTCATTGAAAATGAGTGTGTAGTGAATGGGGGTGCCACCATTGTTACCGTGATAAAATCCCTATTTATTCTGCCTTCAATGGTGAAATTAACAGTGAGTTGTTGTCCATACCCGATTTGAGACTGGGAAGCAGGCGAAATAATTCTAGGACGTACACGTGCCAACCGTGGATCTAAATAGTCTGGTGAATACGTTTCCATAGTCAAATCTGTCGGAAATTGCACCCCTGTAAAATTATAATAAGCATGAGGATTGCTACCACTGATTAGGATACGACCATCACGGAGCAGAATTGCGGTTGAGTGGTACATCCGAGGTGTAACACTTGAGTTTTGAACCTCAAATCTTAACCCAATAGGATTATGGGGTCTGTAAATAAGGGGTGTTAATACCGGTTACGACCTAATTCCCACCAGCGGTGCCTGTAGCTGCCCATTAACAATCAAGATGTTCCCATTTGGTAGTAGCACCATGTCACCCATAACTCTAGACAAAGGCATGGTCTCCATGACCCACTGCAGATTCGAGTCAGTCGAGGTCGGATCCTCCCGCAGGTATTAAGCGCCCAACAAAATTTCCATTATTCGCACTAGTAAAGGATCCTCTTGGTGCACCACCACACACCAAAACTTCGGCAGTAATATTAGCTCCTCCTTGCAAGTCCCTTAGTGGAAGCAAAACTGCAGAACCAGAACTAGGATAATTTCTTGGATCCCCACCAGGAATTGTTGGGTAAGTTTTCAGCACCACCCCGTTTACATAGTCGAACAATATAGCTCGATTGTTGGCAAAAATAAATAAATTCCCATCCACATTCAAGAAAACAAACGGGTACAAATTGTTCTCAATCCTCGGATCATTTGTCTGCGAAAGGAATGGCAAATTGTAAGCTTGATCAGCTCCAGCTCTTTTGGGGTAAAACTCATAAGTAAATTGTCCTCGACCACCAATAATAATTTGCCTTCCATCTGGCAGAATATGACTGGTGGCGTACCATCTTCTTTGTGTGAGTACATTATTAAATTCTTGCCAGTCACATGAGCTGTCGGTGCATGGTTTGATAACTCTGACGTTCCGATCGCCGTCGTTGAATCCTCCAGTCTGCAATAAAGACCCATCGGGCATAGCGGCGCGGAAGAGCACCAAACGTTGGTGAAGACGTTGAGGGGGCGAATGGAGTTGGAAGCAACATCATATTCGACTGAATGGGCGGTGCAGTCGACTTTTAGGGTTAGGTCGTTTGGGTTGTTGCGGCATTGGTTGTTGGGGAGGGAAATGTTGGAGGGTCCGAAATCAGTGAGGTCAAAGATGACGACACGATCGTTGTTGAGAAGTTGCATGTGCATGGCGGAGACGCCGATGTTAGAGAGAAGAAGGTTCCACTTGCCGCCGCCCGGAGCGGCAAGTGAGAGCGGTAGGAGGAGTAATATGAGGAGGTGAGGGAGAAGGGAGGCTGAAATGAAAGTTGAATTGGTGGCCATGAAGTTTTTCTTTTCTTTCTTCTCAATTAATGTGTTATTAAGTGTTTTTCAGATGTTTGAGTTTGTGGTACTAAAAGAGTTTTGAGTGGGGTTTAAATAGAAAAAAGATATCCAATCCTTGGAATAAATTATAGTTATTCAAGCCCTTAAACTAGAACTAATCAATTTGGGAAAAGAAAATGTTTCCTAACTATAAGCTAAGTTTGATTCTCAGCAGATACTGTCTGAAAAAACTATTTTGACTTCTCTTATATGATAATGTTTGCATGTTTATGTGTTCATCATTCCTTAGTACTAAACGTGTGGGGAGTGTTTATTTTCAACAAAGCCATTAATAATGAAAGTATTTTATCGAGTTAAGGATATAATATTGATTAATAATTCTTCTTTATCAACGAATGTCTTTTAATCAATGTTCTGTACCATACTTATATATCAGTATTCTGGGTTTTAGGGCTGTTACCTAAAATCTTAATTATTCATTTGTTAGGGCCAAATTTCTACAGAGGTTGGAGGACTCTATTATTCCGCATAATCATTCACGTGTGATTTTATTAATTAGGCGCTGACTCTCCACGCATATTTTCTTAACTTAATTTACCTGGTCAATTTGCTGAGATCGATGACACCATTTTTATCAGCATAATTAATTGATTGTTTTTTTATGTTGTCAAGAATGAGAGAAATACATTAGTAAAACTGTGAAGCCCCGATTTTTATTCGATCATGTACTTGTTTCGTATCGTTTTTGTATTATTTTGACTATTTTACCGCGTCACTTTGGTGGTAGATATTAATGATAAATATATTTTGCATTTAATTCTTTTAAATTCTATTTGTGATCATAATCATTTATTAATTTTAATTCGCATTTATGATCACTTGGATGATCATCATTATTATTATTGGTGTATTTATTAGTCACCTTAGAATTTTAAGAGACTATTTATTTTAGGGATTTATAATTTATAGAATTAAGAATTCGATTTAGATTAAGGGATCATGAGACTTATAAGCGATCAAGGAAATCACTAATTATTTTGGAGATTGATATTTATTCATCTATTATCATCAATTTTGGGAAAAAAAAAATAATATGTGGAATTACCAAAATACCCTTAGGGGACGGCATTGGTGTATTTTTGGTGTATAAATATCTCCCAACTCTTGTACATGTACACCTTGTGTATTCATCTTGTGTATTTTTACACCATTAATTCAAACCTACATCTTAAATTAATCCCACCATTTCAATCATCCATTTGGTCAAACAAGACCAATTTAAAAATTCCCCCCTAAGATTAGCATTTTGGCTAATTGTCCCTAATAAAGTTGCCTAAATATTACTTTCTTCCCTAATTCCCTCAATCATTACTCTAATTTATCATTTAATCAAAACAAAACAAAATTTTTATTCTTCCCATTTCATTTCACCAACACCAAATTTCTTCTAAGTCTTGTAATTCCTCTTACCTCTCTCTAAAAATCCTCCTACATCTCTCTACCTATTCTTCATCTTCTTCACTAACACTTAACCAAAACTTCAAGAATTCATCTCCCATTTTCTTCAAAAATTCGAACCATATACACTACACAAGGTAAGAAATTTTCTTCTTCAATCTATTTTTATACCTTCTAGCTCACCTCTTTCACCTTCTAATTTAAGTTTGATTTTTGAATTTGAGGTATACCTAGAAGACCTTTGAAGAAGTTAAGAGACTAGTCATCTTGAAGAAAAATTATAAAGAAGTTGGACTATAAGGTAAGAAATGGAATTTTTAGTAAGACACTTTCTTCTTTCTTCTATTTTCCAAATTTTGACACTCCATTTTCATTTTTGGAGTTTTAGGGGCTGACCTTGGAGGTTGACATTAAGGGTGACCAAAACCTTATACTTGGAAGCCATTACTAGTCACATTTTACTCACTACACAAGGTAAGTGTAGTATTTCCAATTTTCTCACCATCTTCTTCTTTTCCCTAAGTTTTTAACCACATTCTTAAACTCCTATATTTTTTGATATTCCTTGACTTAGGGGCTGACCTAAGTCACTCCTTCATCGAAAGAGATTTATCCCATTTTCACCAACAAACCGATCTTTAAGGTGGGTGGAAAAATCCTTTCAACTTCTAGGTGTTTTAATTTGAAAATATGCATGTAGTATTTTGTTATTGAGCACTTGAGATATATATGATGTATTGCATGCTATTTTCTTGTATCAAGTTGGAAAAATTCTCAAGTGTTGCTCAAAAATGTGATTTATCGAAAAATAGGGCATACATGCACATTTTATTGTTATACTTGATGAAATTTTGTATGAGAAGGATATGTATGTGTATGACTCTTGAAATCTATGTTTTGAATGATTTATAACCTGTACATGTCGAGCATAATTGATTAAATTTCAATTTTTGGACTTAAAATACAAAAATGGAAAGTTGGTGGACTTAATTGCAAGAAAATAAAACTTAAGGGACCCCTCTGTAATTTTCGATTTTTGGGACTGAACTCAGGTTCAAAAATTATGTTTTGACATTTTATTAAAGTTTTAAGAGTTTTTAGATAAATAAAATCAACCCTTAAAAGCCCAAGGACTAGATTGTAAAATTTGAGAAGTTTAAGGGCTATTTTGCAAATTTCGAAACTGTACCAGACCCTAATTTTAAAATTTGAAATTTTAACTCGTAAGGGACTGGAAATAACATATTTTAAGTGTATTCCAAAAATCCAAGTGTTTAGAGCTTGGAAAGTAATTTTATAAAAATTGAGGGACCAAATTGTAAAAGATTAAACTTGAGGACTAAAATACAATTTCTAGGACTTATGCAGTCCATGCACCTGGAAATACTAATTTAACTATAACATAATTATATCTTGGACCCAAGGTTCAAATTTCATAACAATTGGACCCCTAAAAGCCTTAAAAGCAATTATTTCAAAATGGGACAAAAATGAAATTTTCAAAAGTTAAGGGAACTATATTTGCTTCTTTTAAAAACTGCTTTAGTCCCAATATCCCACTGACCTTAGTGAAATTTTACAACTGGAATCACATTAAAAGCCCTTCCGGTTTGTGAGTTCCAATTATTTTAAACTTAGAGCCGAAATGGCAATTTTAACAAATTTGGGGCCAATATGAGAATATTATAAAAACTCGACCTCAAAACTTCAAAAAACCTGAATCTCTGAACAATTTGGAGAGTTTAGGAACTGACCTCATAATTTTTCAAGGTCGGGATATTTATTTATTAAATTTTTAACCCCAAAAATATTGGTTTTTACAAAACGGGGCTAAATTGAAAATTTTCTTTTTATCAAGGACCTAACTCAAATTATTTTTCTTTTACTAAAACAGCCCTGGACCCTCTGACTTCAATTCTTAATTAAAATATTTTAATTTCTCAAAAACCCCTTGACTTATCGGACCGCCTTGACCGATTAATACCCGATCGCGGGCGACTTTTCGTCTTGCGATTTGAATCTCTAACGGGACTTATGTTCCACCTGTAATCTTTCAAGATATCGAAGATTGCTTATCCTCCCGATAATCATCTTCATCCAAATAACTCCACCAACTCCATAATTACCTTACGCAAATTTTCGAAAACTTTTCATGAACTCGCTCCCGAATCAATATACTCATTTGCTGGTTAACTACCGAACGTGTATTTAATTTCTGCTGAGTCAACTTGGTGTGTCGAGCTCACGGTCGGAATGGATATGTCGTGGATGGAACCGGTAGCTCATTTTGTTATTCCACTCTCGGCCCCATCGCCCTAATCCCCATGGCGAGGGACGGAGTTTGTCCAAGGGAAGCGGGTCGTAGTACTTGAGGTATAATCATGATTATGACAGATCCGAGCCTTGCTAGCTCTACTTTGTGGATTTTGTCTTTGCCTACGGAGCGATAAGGTGACAGGTCTTGGACCATCTTACTCGGGGAGTTACAAGGAAGAACGAAGGAATCGTTGTCTGATCCACACGATTCCGGAGTTAATCGGACCCGTTTGGTTGGCGCTACAAATCCGTACGCAACCGCTACTTGTATTGCATAGGTTGGCGCTACAAATCCGTACGCAACCGCTACTTGTCTTGCATAGGATTGGCGTTACAAATCCGTACGCAATCCTCCTGACTGCTTGAACCATAGTGCCTGCGTGACCATGAACTGTTTTCTTAAACTGTATAAGTATATTACATAAATATATTTTTCATGACGCTTGTGGACTGTGTGTGAATTCATGCATCATCTCTCACGCGTTTTCATACAACTAAATTTCTCGCATTAACTATATATATCGCCACACTTGCACACGATCACCCCATCCACTGAGATTTCTGTCTCACCCCCTCATGTTTTCTAACCTTAGAAGATGACTTTGTCGAAGAAGCTGAACCTGCCTTGGATTGAACTCTCGAGCTCCGCCCGTTGAACTCATTTCCTATCGTTATCTATGTTGCTGGACTATTTTCTTTTATTTTTCTGATGTTGGACTCTTTTATTTCCTTTGAAATTCTGGATTGTAATTGAAGGGCGTAGGACCCATTTGACACTTTGTGATATGATGTGTACTTTATTCCTAGTTCGACTGTAAGCTATTTAAGTTGTTGGGATGTAATTGTAATCTTGTTGTACTTGTAGTTTTCCACGCTTTAGACCTTGTTTCACTTGGGATTGTTGCATCGTTTTCTAGAATGTTGGGTTTATTTGATTTAAGTGATTGATCGCCGTCGCGTCACGTTTTGGGCGTGATGATTATGGTATCGAGCTCGGCTAGTAAGATGGAAACTTACACCGAGCTGACCAGGATAGGACCCTCGGACTGTGTTGGGTAGTACCGCGACCTGACCAATTAAGTGTGAAATCGATTTCAATAATGGCATAGAACCGTATTATTGATATTTATGTTAAGTCAGAATTTATACTTGGAGAATCCATAGTCATACTTGATTTGACTTAGTTGACTCTTGACTGACTTTCCTTAGTTATTCTTTCCTTGTTCTTCCCTATCTTTTCTTACTTCGACTAATCCTTCTTAGTTTGGCTTATTCAGGATGGAGCCGACGCCACCTATCTGGTGGGAATTATTGGAGGCCCGCGCCGAACGTGATTACTTCCGGGCATACACGAACCACTAGCACCAGGAATACCTTCGAGCTATCTCAGAATTGGCTGAAGAACGCCGCCGCAACCAAGAACTGACACACCTCCTGGCAAAGAGCCAAGATGAGAAGAACGATCTTACCCTCCTTGCTAAGGATCGCGAGGATACCATCCGTGCTCGCGAGGATCAAATCCGATCAATCCGGGAACACTTGGAAGTTACTCGCACGAAGATGGAACGCGCCAAGGAAGGTCGCGAAAGTGGGAAAGGAGGCATACATGTCGAGAGGCACCATCGATCGTCTCGAAGATACTATCATCAAACAAATGCGGTGATAGAGGACATCACGCATGCCTTAACTCCCGTGGGATCTTGCTTTGGAGGCCGCCTTAGCGGACTAATGCGCCACCGTTGCCACCACGAGGCGGAACCCATGCCCGACTTCGAGGCCGATAATGAAGAGGATCCGGGAGGATCTCCAAGAAGATCCCGATGAGGATCCAATGGAAGATGAAGAGCCCGAGGCGCTTGAAGCCGCCCACTCGATGATGCTCGGATCGAGCAGCGTGGCCGATTTAGTCGGCGGCCTAATGCCGAGGCGGTACCTCGCCCGATTAGATCCGATTATGGACGAGGCCGCTAGTGATGATGACGGCAACCTCACCGAGTAGATAACTTCTATGCTAGATTTTAGCCGATGCTTATTTCTATCCTGTTGTATTTTGTTTTCAGTTGTACCTTAATCAAGTTGTATCCTGACTCTAGTTTATCTTCGATTTTATATTCCTGTTGTATGAACTCATTCGGGTGTATTCAAATTTCACATCAATGAATATACTTTTTCTACTTATTCTATGTCTTGTGTATTGTTGTTGTGATATAACTTATTATATGCAAGTATTTATGGAAATCATTCCTTTCTGAATTGTAGCTAAACTACAGATACATGGCTGGAAACCGTGGACGCGGGAGACCCCGCCGTGTTCCCCGAAGGTATGAGAGCGTACCCAGGGAACGGGTACCCTCTCCCGAACTACCACTACCTCCTCCACCGTCGCAGGGAGATAACTTGACCGCAATAGCCCCGCACTGAGATCTTTGGTCTTCATGAGGCAACAAGCGAGCCTCAACGGCGTATTCGAGCCCACTAAAGAGGCGAATGATCGCACTCTGGAGCGATTCTTGCGATTTGACCCACCGGCTTTCTTAGGAGAGCCTGATGACTTAAAGGTAGAAGAATGGATTGGGAAAATGGAGAATGTCTTCAATGCTTTCCAATACTCGGGGAACAAAAGGTTACGCTCGCCGTGTTCGACTAGAATCATTTGCTAGAGATTGGTGGCGAGCGGTTGTTGAGAGAAAATGGAACCAGGACCAAGTAGATAGGACGTGGGAAAATTTCTGGCTGAATTCAATGAAAGCAATATATTCCCCAAGTCGTGAAGGAGGCAGGGATGAGTTCTATAGGTTGAGACAGGGGAACATATCTCGTAGCCCAAGATGAGTGCGAGTTTCATCGATTGTCCAAATACGCCGGGGACAATCAGTATAGAAGAGGACAAATTATATAAGTTCACACGGGACTAAAGCTAGAACTTCAAAAGCGAACACATTTGTCGAAATGACAACCTACTCACCGCGGTAAAGCGGCTCTTCGCATCAGTCGGGGATCGAACCGTATTGGGAGATTCGTGAGAATAGGCCATCAAACGATCTCAAGAGGACAAGCGTGGGACAACCATCTAAGCGACTGCTAAGTTTGAAGGACGATTAATGAGGCGAATAAAGGAAAAGGACCAATCTGAGAAAAAGCGGGTCTAGTGTGTACACATTGCGAAACCAGGGCATCGCCAATGATGTTGGCGTAAGCGGTGAAGGTGTTTTTGTGGTAGTGATCGGCACTGGTGAAGGATTGCCGAAATACGAAGACCGGACCAAATAGGTGCAACCACGAAGCCAGGTAACGGCCAGGAGTAAGGGCAAGGATGCCCTTTCGAGCATTTGCACTAGCCGGACATGAGGCTCGATAAGCCGGAGGCGTGGTGGAAGGTACGCTTACGTATCTAGCCACTACGCTAAAGTACTATTTGACCCTGGATCAACGCATTCATTTGTTGCACCACATTTTGTACACAAGTCGCATGCATGCATGCATGGAACATATGCCTATAGGTCTAGAAGTATCAACTCCTATGGGCGCAAGCCGAAATGAGATATTATCTATAATGCATGCGAAGTTAAGATTGACGAGATAAATTTTTTCGGCCGATTTGATTTTATTACCTATATCCGAATACGACATAATTTTGGGGATGAATCTGGTTTATCGCACACCACGCACAAATGGACCGCCATCGCAAGTCCATTAAGCTATGTGAACCCGGTAAGCCGAAGTAGAAATTTCGGGAAGAGCATGAGTTAAGATTGCCCCAATCATTTCAGCAATGAAAGCGAGGAGAAGCGATCACTAGAGGGGCACAAGGGTACTTGGCGTTTGTAATTAACAAACCTAAGGTTGAGACACAAATTAATCAAGTACCTATAGTATCGGAATATACCGATGTATTTCCACAAGAACTCACTGTCCCTCCGGATAGGGAAGTCGAGTTCACCATCGGTATTACCAGGAGGCGCTCCGATCGCTTGAACGTCGTATAGAATGGCTCATGTTGAGTTACAAGATTTGAAGACTCAATTACGAAGTTGATGGATGTGGGATTTATCCCAGGCCAAGTACGTCTCCCTGGGGAGCACCGATCTTATTCATCAAGAAAAAGGATGGCACATTAAGGCTGTGTATAGACTATCGCGGACTCAACAGTGTGACCATCAAAAACAAATATCCCCTCCCGAGGATAGACGAACTGTTTGATCAACTTCAAGGAGCGACGGTGTACTCGAAGTTTGATTTACAACAGGGATATTATCAGCTAAAGATCCGTGAAGAAGACGTTTCCAAAACGACATTTCAGACCAGATATGGACACTACGAGTTTGTAGTGATGCATTTGATCGACAAACGCACCAGCAACGTTTATGGATCTGATGCATCGAGTTTTTCAACCTTATTTGGATCAATTCGTAGTGATATTCATTGATGACATACTCGTATACTCTAAGTCTAGAGAAGAGCATGAACGTCATCTGAAAATTGTTTTGGAGACACTACGAGAGCACAAGTTGTATGCCAAATTCAGCAAGTGCGAATTTTGGCTTAGTGAAGTCGCATTCTTGGGACACATAGTATCCGGCACTGGGATCGCCGTAGATCCTTGAAGTGCAGCAGAGGCGGTGGTTGAATGGAAACAACAGAGTCTCAGAACGGAGATCGAAGTTTCTTAGATTTTTGGATATTATCGAAGATTTATCCGAGAATTTCTCCAAGATAATAGGACCACTCGCTCGACTAACCCGAAGCAAGTCAAGTTTGAGTGGAATGACAAGTGTGAGACTAGTTTCCAAGAGTGAAGAAACGACTTACTACGACTCAGTCCCTAGCCCTTCCAAAGGGAAGAAAACTTTGTCGTCTACAGTGATGCATCAAAGGAGGGACTAGGAGCAAGTGCTCATGCGGGGAAGGAAAAGTCATTGCTTATGCATCACGAAAACTCAAGCCGTATGAGGCTAATTACCCTACGCATGACTTGAACGCGGCGATAGTGTTCGCGTTAAAGAAATGGAGACACTATCTATACGGAGCAACATTCACGGTTTACACAAATCATAAGAGCCTAAAGTATCTATTCTCTCGAAGGATCTCAATTTGAGGCAACGGAGATGGATGGAGTTAATAGAAGACTATCACTTTGATATTCAATACCATCCGGGAAAGCTAACGTAGTAGCCGACGCCTGAGCGAGAAAAGGCGAGTTTAGCGCACTAATGATTCGAGAGTGGAAATCATTAGAAGAATTGAGCACTTGGAATCCGACAAGGACCAATGCTCACATTTCATGTGCTAACATATCGTTAAACCCGACCTCTTGAACGAGATCAAAGCAAAGACAAGAGACAGGATGTTCAACTTCAAAGACCGAAAGAGAAGATACTTAAAGGAGAAGGATCGAATTCTCGGTACATGAAGATGGGATCATCGATTTGAATCGAGTTTGTGTACCAAGTGACGAGCAGATTAGGAGCGAGAATTCTAGCGAGAAGCACACCGTTCGAAATACACTATACACCCTGGAGGAAACAAGATGTATAAGGACTTGAAACGACATTTACGGTGGGTGAACATGAAGAACCAAAGAGAGTTCGTTGCGAGATGTTTGACTTGTCAACGAATAAAAGCGAACACCAACGACCATCCGGTTTATTACAACCGTTGAGAATTCAGTGGAAATGGGAACACATAACGATGGACTTCGTGACGGATCTATCGAGGACTAGACGAGGCGATGATTATATGGGTAGTCGAGACCGACTCACGAAATCCGCACACTTCTTACCTATGAAGAAAACCGGACTTGACTTACGAAACTTGCGCAAATTTACATCCAGAGATCATTCGTTGCATGGAGTGCCGATCGACATAGTGTCGACAGAGACCCAAGGTTTGTCTCAGTTCGGAAATGCTTACATGAGGAATTGGGTACCTCGCTAAGTTTCAAAGATAAAGAAGACATCCGCAAACCGACGATCGAGCGAACAATTCAAACCCTGGAAGACATGTTGCGAGCTGCACATTGGATTTCAAGGAAGTTGGGATGCACTCTTACCATTGGCCGAGTTCGCCTATAATAATGACTATCCAGGCCACGATTGGGATGGCACCCTATGAAGCCTTGTATGGACGCGAAAGTGTAGATCCCCTTTACACCTTTGGGAGATTGATGACCAATGGACTCGAAGGAGAAACGGAAGTCACCCTCGATTCCAAAGGTCGACTTAGTTCGGGAAGCCATGGAGAAGGTCAAGTTGATCAAGGAACGGATCCGTCATGCTCGAGCCGCCAAAAGAGTTACGCGGACAAGAGGAGAAATGACTTGGAATTTAAAGCGGAGATGAAGTATTTCTCGGACTCTTGCCACGAAAAGGATTAATCAACCCAAAGAAAAGAGGTAAATTAAGCCCGAGATATATTGGACCTTACAAGATTTTGCGAGAGAATCGGAAAGTTGGCCTACCGACTAGAGTTACAGAAGCACAATATGCGGGAATGCACGATGTATTCCATGTATCGAGATTGAAAAAGTATCAACCGGATCTGAGCACATCATCACTCGTGATGCTCCTCCTCTAATGGAGAATTTATCTTACACCGAGGAACCAATCAGAATCATTGACGGCCAGAATCGTCGTTGCGTAAAGAGAGATTCCAATGGTTAAAGTTGTATGGCGGAACCACAACCGAGACGAAGACGCAACATGAGAGATGGAAGAAGACATGAGGAATCAATATCCAAAGCTATTCTAGAGAGAATTTGGGGACCAAATTCTTTTAAGGAAGGAGAATGTGAAGCCCGATTTTTATTCGATCATGTACTTGTTTCAGTATCGTCTTTGTATTATTTTGACTATTTTACGCGTCACTTTGGTGGTAGATATTAATGATAAATATATTTTGCATTTAATTCTTTTAAATTCTATTTGTGATCATAATCATTTATTAATTTTAATTCGCATTTATGATCACTTGGATGATCATCATTATTATTATTGGTGTATTTATTAGTCACCTTAGAATTTTAAGAGACTATTTATTTTAGGGATTTATAATTTATAGAAGTAAGAATTCGATTTAGATTAAGGGATCATGAGACTTATAAGTGATCAAGGAAATCACTAATTATTTTGGAGATTGATATTTATTCATCTATTATCATCAATTTTGGGAAAAAAATAATATGTGGAATTACCAAAATACCTTTAGGGGACGGCATTGGTGTATTTTTTGGTGTAGAAATATCTCCCAACTCTTGTACATGTACACCTTGTGTATTCATCTTGTTTATTTTTACACCATTAATTCAAACCTACATCTTAAATTAATCCCACCATTTCAATCATCCAATTGGTCAAACAAGACCAATTTAAAAATTCCCCTAAGATTAGAATTTTGGCTAATTGTCCCTAATAAAGTTGCCTAAATATTACTTTCTTCCCTAATTCCCTCAATTATTACTCTAACTTATCATTTAATCAAAACAAAACAAAATTTTTATTCTTCCCATTTCATTTCACCAACACCAAATTTCTTCTAAGTCTTGTAATTCCTCTTACCTCTCTCTAAAAATCCTCCTACATCTCTCTACCTATTCTTCATCTTTTTCACTAACACTTAACCAAAACTTCAAGAATTCATCTCCCATTTTCTTCAAAAATTCAAACCATATACACTACACAAGGTAAGAAATTTTCTTCTTCAATCTATTTTTATACCTTCTAGCTCACCTCTATCACCTTCTAATTTAAGTTTGATTTTTGAATTTGAGGTATACCTAGAAAACCTTTGAAGAAGTTAAGAGACTAGTCATCTTGAACAAAAATTGTGAAGAAGTTGGACTATAAAGTAAGAAATGGAATTTTTAGTATGTTTTCTTCTTCTCTTCTATTTTCCAAATTTTGACACTCCATTTTCATTTTTGGAGTTTTAGGGGCTGACCTTGGAGGTTGACATTAAGGGTGACCAAAACCTTATACTTGGAAGCCATTACTAGTCACATTTTACTCACTGAGGTAAGTGTAGTATTTCCAATTTTCTCACCATCTTCTTCTTTTCCCTAAGTTTTTAACCACATTCTCATAACTCCTATATTTTTTGATATTCCTTGACTTAGGGGCTGACCTAAGTCACTCCTCCATCGAGAGAGATTTATCCCATTTTCACCAACAAACCGATCTTTAAGGTGGGTGGAAAAATCCTTTCAACTTCTAGGTGTTTTAATTTGAAAATATGTATGTAGTATTTTGTTATTGAGCACTTGAGATATATATGATGTATTGCATGCTATTTTCTTGTATCAAGTTGGAAAAATTCTCAAGTGTTGCTAAAAATGTGATTTATCGAAAAATAGGGCATACATGCACATTTTATTGTTATACTTGATGAAATTTTGTATGAGAAGGATATGTATCTGTATGACTCTTGAAATCTATGTTTTGAATGATTTATAACCTGTACAAGTCGAGCATAATTGATTAAATTTCAATTTTTGGACTTAAAATACAAAAATGGAAAGTTGGTGGACTTAATTGCAAGAAAATAAAACTTAAGGGACCCCTATGTAATTTTCGATTTTGGGACTGAACTCAGGTTCAAAAATTATGTTTTGACATTTTATTAAAGTTTTAAGAGTTTTTAGATAAATAAAATCAACCCTTAAAAGCCCAAGGACTAGATTGTAAAATTTGAGAAGTTTAAGGGCTATTTTGTAAATTTCGAAACTGTACCAGACCCTAATTTTAAAATTTGAAATTTTAACTCGTAAGGGACTAGAAATAACATATTTTAAGTGTATTCCAAAAATCCAAGTGTTTAGAGCTTGGAAAGTAATTTTATAAAAATTGAGGGACCAAATTGTAAAAGATTAAACTTGAGGACCAAAATACAATTTCTAGGACTTATGCAGTCCATGCACCTGGAAATACTAATTTAACTATAACATAATTATATCTTGGACCCAAGGTTCAAATTTCATAACAATTGGACCCCTAAAAGCCTTAAAAGCAATTATTTCAAAATAGGACACAAATGAAATTTTCAAAAGTTAAGGGACCTATATTTACTTCTTTTAAAAACTGCTTTTGTCCCAATATCCTACTGACTTTAGTGAAATTTTACAACTGGAATCACATTAAAATCCCTTCTACGGTTTGTGAGTTCCAATTATTTTAAACTTAGAGCCCGAAATGACAATTTTAACAAATTTGGGGCCAATATGAGAATCTTATAAACAAACTCGACCTCAAAACTTCAAAAAACCTGAATCTCTGAACAATTTGGAGAGTTTAGGAACTGACCTCATAATTTTTCAAGGTCGGGATATTTATTTATTAAATTTTTAACCCCAAAAGTATTGGTTTTTACAAAACGGGGCTAAATTGAAAATTTTCTTTTTATCAAGGACCTAACTCAAATTATTTTTCTTTTACTAAAACAGCCCTGGACCCTCTGACTTCAATTCTTAATTAAAATATTTTAATTTCTCAAAAACCCCTTGACTTATCGGACCGCCTTGACCGATTAATACCCGATCGCGGCGACTTCCTCGTCTTGCGATTTGAATCTACTCTTGGGACTTATGTTCCACCTAATCTTTCAAGATATCGAAGATTGCTTATCCTCCCGATAATCATCTTCATCCAAATAACTCCACCAACGCCATAATTACCTTACGCAAATTTTCGAAAACTTTTCATGAACTGCTTCCCGAATCAATATACTGATTGCCTGGTTAACTACGAACGTGTATTTAATTTCTGCCGAGTCAACTTGGTGTGTCGAGCTCACGGTCGGAATGGATACGTCGGGGATGGAACCGGGAAGCTCGGCTGCTATTCCACTCTCGGCCCCATCGCCCTAATCCCGCAACCGAGGGACGGAGTTTGTCTAAGGAAGCGGGTCGTAGTACTTGAGGTATAATCATGATTATGACAGATCCGAGCCTTGCTAGCTCCATTGTGGATTTTGTCTTTGCCTACTGAGCGATAAGGTGATGGTCTTGGACCATCTTACTCGGAGAGTTACAAGGAAGAACGAAGGAATCGCTGTCCCGATCCACACGATTCCGGAGTTAATCGGACCCGTTTGGTTGGCGCTACAAATCCGCACGCAACCGCTACTTGTATTGCATAGGTTGGCGCTACAAATCCGTCACGCAACCGCTACTTGTCTTGCATAGGATTGGCGTTACAAACCGCACGCAATCCTCCCGATCGCTTGAACCATAGTGTCTGCGTGACCATGAATCGCTGTTTTCTTAAATCGTATAAGTATATTACATAAATATATTTTTCATGACGCTTGTGGACTGTGTGTGAATTCATGCATCATCTCTCACGCGTTTTCATACAACTAAATTTCTCGCATTAACTATATATATCGCCACACTTGCACACGATCACCCCATCTCCTCCTGTTTTCTAACCTTAGAAGATGACTTTGTCGAAGAAGCTGAACCTGCCTTGGATTGAACTCTCGAGCTCCGCCCGTTGAACTCATTTCCTATCGTTATCTATGTTGTTGGACTATTTTCTTTTATTTTTCTGATGTTGGACTCTTTTATTTCCATTGAAATTCTGGACTATAATTGAAGGGCGTAGGACCCATTTGACACTTAAGCCGTGATATGATGTGTATTTTATTCCTAGTCTCGATTTGTAAGCTATTAAGTTGTTGGGATGTAATTGTAATCTTGTTGTACTTGTAGTTTTCCCACGCTTTAGACCTTGTTTCACTTGGGATTGTTGCATCGTTTTCTAGAATGTTGGGTTTATTTTGTTTAAGTGATTGATCGCCGTCGCGTCACATTTGGGGCGTGACAAAACGATCAACATAATCCGCATCGAAATGATAACTAATTACGTAAATAAAATAAAAATCACCATGCAATTAAAGTCAACAAATAACAAACTTTAATTAGATTAATCTCTCTTTTATGTGGCACTCGTACAAAATCTTGAATTATATGGTCGCGAATTTGCTAGGAAAATGTAGTTTTCGTCCTGCTTTTTTTGAAACAGATTTCTAGTTTCACTTTTGATTTTTAGATGTATTAATAGAGTGGAACATGAAATGTAAAATTAAAAGTGGAACAAGAAATCTGATACATTTTTTTTACACTACAAGAAAAAACCAATTTACCTACATGAATATGTATATATATTAAGATAATAGTAAATGTGTAGATAAAATCGTTGTAGGTAAATGTTTACTAATAAAATATAAAATTGTTGATAAATTATCTACAATACTTATATTGTCGATAAATTTTTTAAAAAAAAATTGGTGATTTGTCGGCAATTGGTCGATATTTTTTGGAATTTTTTTTTATTCTCGATATTTTGTGTAGGTAAGTAAGTAAAATTTAGTCACAATATTTTTTATCTCAGTAAAGTGCCGATAAAGTAAAAGGTTTTCTCGTAGTGATACTCTTTGGTGCGCACTATTAGAGATAAAAAAAAATGAAAATACAAAGCACTATTAATTTAATTAAGTGATGAATATATTTTTCTTGATGTTTTCTTTACTAAATTTAACGCAATCAACAAGGAAAATACTATTATATGAGGGTAAACTTACTTTGCTCCCATATATTTTCTTTGAGTATCATTTTACTCAATTGTACTCTCAATTATATCACTTTTCCCCCTTATATTCTTAGTTAGTATCACTTTACCTCCTTATACTTTTAGAATCTTATTTTATAATCATATATACTCCAAACAATGGTCATTTTATCCCTAGCTATTTTTTTAGTAAAATAACAAAATTATTGTAAAAACATTTAATACTAATAAATTTGTACTTATATTCTAAATTAAATTTCACAATTTAATTAAATAAAGCCTAATACTAAATCGATTAAATTTTATATCTAGTTGCTACTTATTTAACTTTAATATAGTCTCTATTAAATTAATATATATAGGATATTTATATTAGAATACATTTATACTTTTAATTTATTACTCATTACAACCTTAAAATTATTTAATATATAAAATACAATTTTATTAAAGATGTGAAATATTATTAGTAATTTTTCAATTATTGATTGAATAATCATAATTTAATAAAAAAACTATGTTATATAAAAAAATAGTCATTTTAGTGGTTAATTTTTTGAATACAAAATATTATCTTACAATATAATACATAATTTTTAGATTTATTATGAAAAAAAGCGTATGAATATATTAGTTTGTAAAAAATAACCTACAATATAGTTATTTAATGGGAACTATATTAATTTTAATAAATAACAAACAAATTTTACGAAAATGAATTTATATATATTTGATGTCATTGTTAAATTAAAATAATAGTTGGGACAATTAGGTCATTTAATAAAGGAATAGTAGGATTGAATGATATTTTCATTGTATAAGGGGGTAAAGTGATATACAAATTGATAGTATAAGGAGGTAAAGCGGTACAATTGAAAGTACAATGGAGTAAAGTGATATTCAAGGAGATTAAATGGGGTAAAGTGAGATTTACCCTTATATAATTTACTGCTAAATTCTTGGGGAGCAATAATACTTTTTCTCCTTAATCTACAAAAGTTAAATTCCTAAATGCACTTTCTGGTTTTAATACTAAATTAATGAAATACTTATTTAGCGCTCTTTAATTGGAAAAATGTTGACAAGTTGACTTAAATTGTTAAATCCCCAATGATTAAGTTGACGTGAAGATAAAGCACAAATTAATTACTTCTAAGGTATATATTAAAGGAATTGTTTATGACCGTAATAAACAATTAAAAAGAGATTAATAATAGTTATGTTGGCTGATATGGTACCAAAAGCCCTTGATGCTTGGCTACCAAGTACCAACTAAACCATTTTGCCAAACAAATCTTGAATGGAATTTCTTTAGTCATGCATACTCATAACAATTTTGTCGTTTTATGAAATCCTAGATATTTGTGAAGAAATTAAGAGAGAATTTTTTTCTTCCAATTAGTAAAACAATCAAGCATAATATTACATCACTACTACTAATAACTATTACCTCAAAAAAAATCAAATATAATATTTTTTTCTTCCAATTAGTAAAATAATCAAGTAGTTTTCCATTTCCTTTTTTAGTGTTTTTGTTTTTCCGGTTGAAAGGTGTAGCTCGTAGGCGGGTCAACAGTTGTTATCTAGCAATGCATAGTGGTGTTCGTCCCGATTTTTTTTTTTCCAGTTATGGGTCTCCGTTATGGAGTATTTAGTCCACTTTTTAGGGTGGTTTAATCTCTTTTTAGGAGTGCTTTGTTTTTTTTTGTTTTTTGTTTTGTTTTTTGTTTTTATTTTTCTTGTAGTCTTTGTTCTTTATCGAGTAGTGTTTGTTTTCCTCCTAGGAGCTTTCCCCTTGACATATGTCTGATCAAGGTGGTCTTGCCAATTGGCAATGTATATTTGTTTTGGTGGTTACTACTATTAACTATTTAAGTACATACGACAGTCATCAAATATTAGTCCATAAATGACAAAATGCTAACTAGAGTATCGAATTTCATAATCTCCGTCACTACGAAAAAACTTTCCTAGTTCACATATACAAATGACTTTTATCACTAAATTTTACAGTTATTTTAATACTTACCTACAGATTTGTTTAAGTAAATTGATTTTTTTCTTCTCGGATTTTATTGAAAATAACGCATATTTAATCCCACACTTTAGGAGGTGTCGCATTTTAAGTACCATTCCTCAAACAAAAAATATCAAATTTCATAAGTTAATTGATTAAAATTTTAGTTGCAACTTCAAGTTTGGACAGAAAAAAATAATATACTATTCATTCTCTTTTTAAATTTTCAATCACGAATAACAAAAAAAAAAAAGACAAGCAAATCAACGATCATTGTCACACATATACACACAAAATAAACTATTAACTCCTCACACATACCAATCACTATCTATATACAATCAATAGTTTATTATTTCTATATTACATCAACTCTCTTCATTATATTTTTATCTCATGATATTCAATCATTATTTTATTATTTCTATATTACATTAAATTTCATCATTATATTTTCATCTCATATCCAATCGAATTTTCAAAACTCATTATCTTCTTTTAAAATTAATTTTATCACTATTTTCTAGTAGAAAATAAATTTAAAATGAAAGTATATCCAGTCGCACCATAAGTCACATAAGTGGAAAGGGAAATGGGCATTAATTACTTTGCTTTTTGAAAACTATTAACTTTAGGCAAAACCTTAGGGACAATTATTTGAACCTACTTATTTTTCAAAATTAAAAAAAAAAAAGAAAAAAAATTATCCCTCTTAATGATGTTACAAATACCCCATTGAAGTTAGTATTTAATTAACAAATATCCCTTTTTGATTGTGCAATTTGAAAAATAAAAATAAATGTCAAATGGATCTTGTTATTTTGAAAGATAACAGAGTTTATTTGTGTTGGAGACAAAAATGGTATTTCATAATTTAATTAAATATAATTTATTTTATATTTTGTTTATTTAATATTAATTACTCGATGGGCTCTTGATAATTAAATTGGCCCAAAGGAGTCCGGGTTTTGGCCAAATGGTCGTTTTCTCTTACGTGGATTAGCCCATAGGCTAATTTCTCCTACATGGCCCATGAGGCCCATGTCTCAGGTATAAAAGGTCCCTTCTATTCATTGTAAGTAAATTAACTGATAATTAATTATTCTCCTACACATTCAGTATTCGTTTATTGTCTTAATTATCTCTCGTTTACCGGGCTGACTTGAGCATCGAAGGGGCCTCCCTGAGATAACCTCCGGGCCCTCTAACGTGTGCGCGTGTATGCAATGAAGTTCCCAATTGAATGAGTTAGATGTCCCAGGAGCAGAAGACGAGAAGACTTCCTCCTTGGAAAAAGGACAAGCTTGAAGACTTCCCTCTCGGGAAGAGAGTTTTGGTCAACTCAGTTGACTTGGGTGATCTGCTGGAAAAAGCAGCAACATTTTGGTGCCATCTGTGGGAACAACCAAAGTACACGGAGATGCAAACTCAATCACCAACACGAAAAGTCGGATCTAAGCCGCTGGCCGAAGCGCCGGAGACCAGCATGAAGAACGATTGCCTGGAAGACGGGGAGCCAGCCCTCCTTCTCCCGGAGGAGTGTCGCCCCCTTATCCATTTGCGAGAAGGGCGCCGACCCTCCTCCTGGGGCACTCTACCCACTAAAGAAACTCGCCTAGCTCAAGAACCCTTACAAGCTTTGTTGGAAGAGATTGCCCAGGGAGCAGCTCGACACAATGTAAGGGAACAAGCAGCCACAACATATGTTACTGGAAAACCACAACGGGCTCTGCCCGCCGCTGGAGATTCTGACCAGAATGATTGGGGTGAGAGACAAGAAGGTAACGGTGAAAATCAGAATCGTGAAGAGCCGCCACCGGTTGAAGAATCTCAAGCAGTGCAACCTAGTCTAGCCAACTCATGAGCTATGACATTGATGAAGAGGAGCCTGTTAGCTCCGGTGATCTAATCTGAACCATTGCCATCAGGAATTGAGACCTCCAATCTCATAGAGTATGATAGAACTGGAGACCCGTAGGAACACTTGTACAAATTCTATGCCAAGATGGATCTCAACAACATGACATGGTTCAACCAGCGCCCAGTAGGATAGATATCCGTGATGGACAAGCTCAAGGAGGCGTACACACAACAATTTTCCACTAGCATGAAGAACCACGAGATCATCACAAACCTGTTCCCGCTTGAGGAGGGAAAACTGTCATGCAATCTCATGGGATAACTTGTGGAGACTGTAAATGAAGTAACCAACGTCCAGCAAGAGACATCGACAAGGATGCAACGACGTATCACCCTCAAAGAGTGTGCCCAGGGCATCTCAAAGGAAGGAACCCTCCCAATCCTGGAATAGGCGCCCATTCCAGAAGAGCACCCGGCGAGGGAGATGAAGTATTAAAGCCACCCCAGAGGAACAAGCGAAAGGCCAAGTAATATCTCCATAGTCAGTCTAAGGGCCGCGGGAAGAGATCAGGGAAAGTAGTAATTCCGCTAAATGAACCGCTATTGGAAATACTAGTAATCGATCGAGACGTAAATTTATAGAACCTCCGTGAGAGATGAGAGAGACTACGGGTGGCGGTAGTCCAAACATTTCTATTATTTCAATCACGACAGAGGACATACCACGGAGGATTGCATCCAATTGAGATCCTCCATCGAAAATTTAATTCGGAGAGGCCATTTACAAGAATACATGGATTAGGATCATTATCGGACTAAAGAAGACAACATTTGGGGACGCCCACGTTACATCGGAGGACAGTCACTCATCACTCTAAAAATACTCGCCCACGCGATGCAAGCTCCGGACATCACCTCCTCCGGGTTGGCTTTGGATCACCTCACCAACACTTACCCTTTGGCCAGGACTGGTCCCGAAGATAGAGATAGGCGCCACTATTGGGAACATAGGGATTATCCGGAGGCACCGACCGATGACAATGAAGATGGAGTGAGTTCTCCTTAGCCTCCATCTCGCACTGACTCTTATCACCTCACAAAGGCCTTACTATATCTTACTTTATCTTGTCATTTTCAGTTTGTTTCGGCCCAATAACCGTTAAATATTTATTTATATTTCAGTCATGCTTCCACCCACGGGACGTAAAGATTTTCATTATAATGAATAAATATGCTTTCATGTTTTCTACTTTGATATGATGAATGCAGTTAATGGCTAGAAATGGCCAGGGCGCGATTAATGGCCACATATGGCCGGGGTCAATGACCTGCTAGACGCTCTCCTCAACAAACCCCATCTTTCCCGTTACGGCCCCAGATGGAAGGGGCCTCCTCATGGGGTCCTCATAAATAACCTCATCCGACTAAGACCCCGGAGGGGATAGCCTCATCCGGCTAAGACCTCGGATGGGAAGAACTTCCTCATAAGAGGTCCTAGTAATTTACGTCCTCCAGCTAAGACCCCGGAGGGGATGGCCTCACCCGACTAACACCCTGGGTGGGAAGACCCCTTCCGACTAAGACTTCGGATGGGAGGGGACTCCTCATAAGAGATCCTAGTAATTTACCTCATCCGGCTAAGACCCCAGGTGAGATGACCCCTTCCGGCTAAAACCCCAAATGGGAGGTGCCTCCTCACAAGGGGGTCCTAGTAAAAATTATTTTCCCTCCGGCTAAAACCCCAGAGGAAGAGGCCTCCTTACAAGAGTCCCGGTGAGTTCCTCCACGATGAAAATGTGCAAGGAAAAGAATGCGAAAAATGCTAACACATTTGGAGGAGAGATCAAAAGCTTAAAGCAAAAAATATAGTAGAAGCTCCAGAAGGATCCCTTCCAAGCTTAGGGAATGTGCCCCGTGAACTCGAGAAAGGCGCCCACTCCGGGCTCGGAAGGTCATCCTCTGAAATATTAATCCTTGGTGGAAGAAGAGAGAAAAACTCTTAACACCTGGGAAATACATCATAAGCGAGGCCAGAAAAGAGTTCCAGCAAGAAGTCCCTTCCAAGCCCTGGAAGGGCCCCCTCTCCGAGCTCCAGAAGGGTGCCCATTGGGCTACGGAAGGGCGCCCTCAAAGGTCTCAAGGGATGGCGCTCAAGTACTCCCGGCTATTTCGAAAGAATCTAGATTTTTCTTTGAAGGGAAGATCCACCTCAATGTGGAAACTGGACAAGTCTCCTACAGAAAGAAGTTATGTTAAATCACTATGAGGAGCAATGACTTGGGTAAACACCGAAATGGGCGCCCTCCTCCAAGTTCTGGAAGAGCACCCTGGAAACCCCAAGGGGGCGGCCTCCTTCGAGTTCCGGAATGGCGCCCCGTGGTGTTGAAATGCAACGTAAAGTTTAATCTCACGCTAGAAGTTATACGCAAATATCACAAGTAAAACATGGCGATGGGAAGATTAATAGACGTGAAGAAAATGGAGAAAGCACAGCCCGATGGGGCAATATAAAATGTCTCGAGGTCAAGAGAAAGGAAAAAATACTCAAGTACATAGAATATATATCCGAGTGTGTAAAGTGAGCTCTAAGCAGATGGGCAGTAAGCAAAGACTATCAAGCCGAGAAAAGACTATCGCTGCTCAAGCGAGAGGTGCCTCATCTCCATCAGCAACATCTCCATCACCACCAACATCGTCGGGAAGATCCGCCAAAGCCTCGACCTCTTCATTCTCCTCCTCCTCGGAAACACCACAATCCAGGATGGCGATCAACACACTAGAAGCCTTTCCACTCTGCCGTAGAAGTTTCTGGTAGTGGCGCACCACCTTGTCATAATAAGAGCAAGACTCTCTCATGTCGAATGATAGGACAAGGAACTTATGTATGCCTCGACAGAATCAGGCCTCTCCTTGGCCAAAGAACTTAACTCCGGTGGAGATCGAAAGAACAACTCACCCGTCTCGGCCTCGTGGGCGAGCCGACTCTTTCCTTGGCACACTGCATTGACAGGTATGATATCTCACACTTATGATGGCTAACTGCGGCCTTAAGTGCCTTTACCTAAATTCGAAGTCAACGGTTCTCCGCCTCGGTAAAAAAATGATGGCGATACCTCCCCGGAACTCTTTGTGGCCTCCCGAAGACCATTTTTTTTCTTTGGAGAGACTGTTAAAGAGGATGGGAAAGCATTTGGAAAATAGTAATTGACTAATAACAATATTTTATTTAAAAGCCAATAAATATATACCTGCAGTCAAGCTCTTATGTTGATTATGCTTTGGTCTCAAGCTTTGTTGGACCTATACATATACTTATATGAGGAGAAAAAGCACAAACCATTAAAAGAAAAATTAGAATATACAAAAACAATAGCTCTCAAGCAACTGCCAACAAAAGCACAAATCCACAAACAAAAAGCGGAATTGAAAATTCAACTAGAAGTGATGAAACTAACGATAATTTCATTTACAAGCCCATGAGCACATAAAAATAAGGGCAGATTTCTCATTGGGCAGAATATACAAAAATAAGGGTAGATTTCTCATTGAGCACATAAAAATAAGGACATAATATACAAAAACAATGGCCCATGAGCAACTTTCCGGTTTTGTTGTATGAATTCTTCATTGTGACATACTAATTAATCAGGAGCCCATAAAAATCTGTTATGATAAAATAAGGACAGATTTCTCATTGGCATTAATCAGGAGCTTTAAACCAAACTCATCCCCAATTTAAGCACATGAACCGTAAATTTGAAGAATATTTAAGCACATATTGACATAAACCCTAAATCTCTTTATTGCTCAAACTCATCCAAAAAAGAAGAATATCTCTAACCTTTAATAAGGATTTCACGAGGCTTGCGAGATGGAAGAACAGAGGTTGAGAGTTGCACTCGCGAGCCTGGCCGGCTGCGATTTGTGTTTCTGGAGGCTGGAGTTAGAAGTGCAGAGTGCTCAGGCTTTTTGTGAATTGTGAGGTAAAATATTTTCTCTTTCATACGTTTTTTTGAAACCTTAGCACGTTTTCTGTTTTGATTAAAGGTTATATTAAAAAAAAAATTGTTTAATATTTCAAAAAGACTTCCTGTAGATAGTTGACCGAGTTTGGGTCATTGGGTGTGGTGAACTGGTGTTCACCTTTGTAAATTATATAAAAGAAAAGGAAAATACTTTTTAACCAAAAAAAAAGAAGTTTTTTGTTTAATATAATAAAATTAAGTTTAGTATAATAAAGTTAATTTTATTATATTACTGATTTATGTTAAACAAAAAAAATTTGTAAAACAGTTTATATATAAAATATCCATTTCTAAATTAAATATTTTTAAAAGAAATAGCATTATTTATTATTAATTGAACCATAATCGAGCTAATAATCGAGCCCTTAACGAGCTTGTTCATGAACAATTCTAAACGAACACTAAACGAGCTTGTTCACGAACATTTCTAAACGAACAATAAACGAGCTTGTTCACGAACATTTCTAAACGAACACTAAACGAGCTATTAATGAACGAGTATATGATTGTTCAAGCTCTGTTCGTTTATTTAACGAGCCCTGAAATTTGTACATTTATATTCGTTTACTAAATAAACGAACATAAACGAACAATATCCGAACTTGTTCACGAGTTGTTTGCCGAACATTCTATTCATTTACGTACACTAATCATTTCGTTACTTGATTTATCCGCTTTGTTAGCTTTAACCTTTAAATAATATAGACCTATGAATATAGCTTTTGGGATGTCTTTGCCTAGTTATTTACTTTAAAATACTAGTTAAAAGACACGGGTTATATATAGGAGAATACAAAAATACTCTCTTTTCGGTAAACATACCACAAAATATGCTCATATTACTTTTGTATCCATTTTTTTTTTTTTACGTTCTCGCATATTTTTTGATTAATTTTATGTTTTTTTTTCATTTTTTTCTCGTATTGCTTTATGTGTTATATATGTTGTTTCGATGTTGTTTAAATTTACTTCTTTATTGTTTCGATGTTTCAAAACAACTTTGACCTATTTTTTATGCTTTTTTTTTTGTCCATGTATTGTTTTATACATTTTTTCTATTATTTCTGTGTTGTTCTATAATATTTTTAATGTTGTTCTAATAATTTTATTTTATTTGTTTCCATGTAGTTTTCATTCTGTAAATACAGTTTTTACTATTTTTAAGTTCTTTTTATTCATGTAATGTTTGTAATATTTTTTGTGTTATTTCTGTGTTTAACAGTTATAAATAATATAGACCTATGAATATAGCTTTTGGGATGTACTACCTAGTTATTTACTTTAAAATACTAGTTAAAAGACGCGTGTTATATATAGGGAGAATACAAAAAATACTCTCTTTTCGGTAAACATACCACAAAATATGTTCATATCACTTTTGTATCCATTTTTTTTCTTTTTTTACGTTCTTGCATATTTTTTGATTATTTTTATATTTTTTTTTCATTTTTTTTGTTTCTGTATTGCTTTATATGTTATATATGTTGTTTCGATGTTGTTTAAATTTACTTCTTTATTGTTTCGATGTTTTAAAACAACTTTGACCTATTTTTTATGCTTTTTTTTGTTCATGTATTGTTTTATACATTTTTTCTATTGTTTCTGTGTTGTTCTATAATATTTTTAATGTTGTTCTAATAATTTTATTTTATTTGTTTCTATGTAGTTTTCATTCTGTAAATACAGTTTTTACTATTTTTAAGTTCTTTTTATTCATGTAATGTTTGCAATATTTTTTGTGTTATTTCTGTGTTGTTTCCATACCATTTGTAATGTTGTTCGATGTTTCTTTGTTGTTTTCACGTAGTTTTCGATGTTTAAATACAAATTTTACCTTACTTTAAGTTTTTTTGCTCATATGGTGTTTTTTTAATGTTTCTATATTATTTCTTAGTTGTTTTCCATTTTTTTTTATGTTTTCATGTATTAGATAAAAACCGAATTGTGTTTTTCTATTCATGTTGATTCTATAATCTTTTTAATTTGTTTTGGTTTTAATATGTGTTATTTTATGTGTGTATTCCTTTTTTTACAAGATTTTGAGTATAAAATGAATTATTTAACGGGGCAAAATTTAGTTTTTTTTGAAATTAATTTTATTAGAAGAAACATGTCAAAACAATCTTGAAACAACGTAAAAAAGTTCGAAAAAAACTATCATTGTCACCAAAAAATGGGGCAATTATGTACATTTCCATTATATATACATATTTAATAAGTACCAACAAAAAGGGTGAAATAAGTTTTATACCTTGTGATTTGTAAATTTGTAGAGTTATACTTAGCGTCCAGTCCACGTATAGGGATGGGCTCAACGTTTAGAGGCCCGAAATAAACCGAGTCTCTACTTTGGCCCGGCCCAAATAGCTCAAAGTGTGATAAGCCCGAGTACAAAATACACGTATTGGATTGGATTAGGCCACAAAAATGTGGCCCAATGAAATTTTGGGCCAATCCGACCTGACCCAGTTTTATGAGTTGGCCTGTTGGGCTTGGTTAGGCCGGCCGGATTACCGGCTCTAGGTATACTTGCTATTTTCGGATATGGGTAATGGGCCTCATAGACTCTTAATGCAATATAAGTTTTGTAGATTTTTTATATAATTTAGGATTCATGGGCCGTTGAGACAGTGAAAATAGTGTTTGATATCATAGGACAAAATGGACGTCTTATGTAATTTGGGCCTCTTGGGCTGACATCCAACCGAAGAGTATTTTGTAGATACATTCATACTTTTCTTTTTTAATTAACCCTAATCACTGGGATTGGAGAACGAACAATTATCACGATTTCTACTTCATTTTCTGAATTCATATTTTCTAATATTATATTCTATCTTATAAATTAATACATAGTAACAAATAATATTTTTATTTACTATGTTTACTTATATTGGTATTGTTGGAATTTTACAATAACAAATATGAAATTTATAAATTATCCTAGATGCAGAAATTCTAGGATATCAACATCATGCTATAATCATCAAAGATTAATGGAATAACCGAAATACTTGGATACATCGTAAAATATGTATGCAAAATACCTCAATTGTGGATCTCCTACAAACACGAACACAATCACCCTACGAACACGGACGGATATTGATTTAATGATTTTCCTCAACTAAATCTCTCCGGATTTCTTATGGTGCCTTCGCGTTTTCCATCT